>JASANE010021192.1:0-47887 GCA_030248225.1 Trileptium ribeirensis
CGTATTGCTGATACGGTTAACGCTGTACAGAAATTTTGTTTATGAACAAAAAGACGACGGTACGTGCTATAAAAGGCTCGCGCAAAACATTGGAACTTCGACACTGCTAAATTTCTTTGTTAGTAGTTTTGCTAGCACTAAATCTAATAACCGGACTCGCTTTCAAAATACTGCAAATAAAACTCAGGTAAAACCTTTGGGCACACGCAATTTTGTAAAATCTAGAACCGCGTAAGTTATATTTACTTTCACCTGAAACGAGTATCGTTATTTACAACTACTTTTGCTTTAAGTGATAAAAGCTTTATATAAATGTAGAAAAAACGCCACAAGCCTGGCCAGGCCAAGGCCATGTCATTCGAATAAAATTCACCAACTGGGGTAAAACAACGAAGTTTGGAGTAGGTGACGGTTCATCTACACGGCCAGTTCACTTCTGGTTCCAGCGTTGTAACTCAGTTATATTTTATGAGTCAACAGCAGCACTATATCGTTCCCACGATTTTGTATTAAGTAACATGTAAAGTCACAATATTTTGTTGCGATATTTTCTCAGACCTCCCAATATTAAAAATATGTCTGTTGTAGTTATATAGGTCTTACGTTAATGTTAACAGCAGCAAGAAACCTTTGACACCTTTGCAAATGCGCATATATTCCATAGTAGATAGGCATTGAAATCGATAATATTTACACGAAGGAGGTAATAGCAAATTATTCGCAGGCTTCTTTGCAACCAAAATAAAACATTGTAAATACAATACACACTTTTGTATTCAACTGTAGTATATATACATGTATTTTTATAAGAGTCAAAAAGTTGCTGCCAGTCCATTTATGTGCGATATTGAGCATAATACCAATTAAACTTTGGGAAAAAGTATATTGCAAAACTATTAAAGTCAAACATTCACTAAAAATTTAAGGTTTATTAAATCGTTTTCGGATCGCTGATTATTTTAAAACTAAACTGTCAGTAAATATGCTATCTAACTTCCAGTAATTTTTTTAACCTTAATTTCAAGGGCTACTAAAAATGAGCTCAATTGTTGTATCATTATCAAATAATCTTGAAGATGTTAACAGGCAATATTCGGGAAAAATTGCATTACCTACGGGTATTTCCAATTCCAACGCTACTATTCGCCGTTCAATTGAAGCTTGTGACGGTTTATGCAGTACGACATTCATGTTATCTTAGTAACTAACAAGATACAACATGTTTACAGGGTTCTTTAGATGACTGATGCGATAAACGCAGCCTATATACACTAAAATTCTTATATGGAACTAAAATACTTATAGTTATTACTCATTTTGGGAGTATTTCTTAATGGAATAGCATCCCACCTGTTTTATCAGCAAAATAGATATTTCTAATACACTTGAATTAACATAAAATACTTTTGGCTCGACATAACTACATGGGACAGACAATCGGCGGTAACTATATAAAACGATTTTATATCTATATTTCCGTCGCAGGAGTTGATGGCTAAGCAATATTTTGCGTGCGAAATTGCCATACAAAAAATGAATTGTAAGCAAACCAAAAAAGCGGACAGCATCTTTAAAATGCTATAGCTAAAGCATTCGAAGCTGCAATATGTTAGAACAGAAATAATGATATATATCAAAGTTATTCATCTTAAAGCCTAACATTAAGTCGATTAAGCTCCATCAAGAACTCTTTAAGAATTTGCCTGTAGCCTTTAAGAAGACTTCTCCGTTACGTTAATACATGTTTTTTTTTATTTAAAACACACACCAGGTATATGCAGAACAAATAGAATAAATGCAATGACTTGCGGTAACATATATTATTTTCTCGAGTATTCAAAACATCAGTACAAATGGCGTTTAGTCTGAATTTTTTCATGCGTCTGTTGATAAGTCTTGATCACCAATTGATCTGATAATTGATAATTGAACTGTTGATGATTTATCACCAATTTAGTTTGTTTGCATAATTGTAAGACGCTGTGTATAACATCTGAATTGTAAGCCACGGTTTATAACATCTGATACAACGTTAAAAGGAATGTACAAGATGTAACTAATATACTTAAATTTTTTATATCAACTATGTTCATTGTTTAGATTACATATTATCGAAATAACGTCACATGCTCCAGGATAGCTTGGGTGAGCTGTTAGTTAGCCAGATCGCTTTAACACACATCTATGTTGAGTGAGTGAATAAAAGTAGACAGTGCGGTGACTAAGGTGTTGTCTGTAAAAGCTATCCAACTGGTAATATGGTTTCTCTAAATAAATGCCATAAATTGCGACCGAAACTAGAACATTAGATTGTAACATTCTCAAAACAATAAATAGCACACGTGGCAAATAATTTAGCTGGGAAAATAACGATTGCGAATAATCAATAATTTAAAAAGAAATTGTACGATTATGAATCAAATATTATTTTACCTGCCTTACTTTGACAACACTGACTGATCAGTTCAACAAGACAGTTTCGAAACAAACATACCAAATTTAAATATGCTCATTATGAAAGTAAAGCCTTGTGAACACAGTATGCTATTTTCAAATAATTTTTACTGATGTTTTAAATCTAAAGTATTTAAGAACCTCTCGCCCTGCATAACAGAGTATATTTTAAGCAATAAAAGTTTTTAAAATAAGTTAACAGTAAATGTATAATCTTAAAATGTTCAAAATATTAAAATAAATGCGAAGAACTATTACACAATTAAAATATCATGATCGATATTGCAAAAACAACTCACATCCCCTTGACTTGAAAATCATATTGTTTACAGAATAAAGAATGATTTATGTCAATCAATTAGTATAACCTTTTTAGATAAAATTAGCTATGCCACTGATCATAAATGCAAGGCAAGTGCACTACATTTGTTAAACTGCATCTAGATACAGGTATATGTTCCTCCCGAGAGGTAACAATCATAGGAACGTGGTTCGTGTATTACCAATTGAGACGGAAATAGATTACTGAAATGAAACCAATTTCAGCTTGTCGAATACATGAAGAAGCTGTAAACGTACAAACTTGGTCAACATATTTTCATTAAGTATACATTAATATTGGAAAATCGGTCGAAAATTGTGTTAAATTTGAATTCTTCCGAAGAAACATTTCGTGAGGCATTTAAGGAAATAAATTGAACGCTTTGTGATGTGTATTCTCATGATCTTACACGATAAGTATGTACGCACAAGTATCCTTTTCTGTGTGCAAAAAAGTTACATATTACATAAAACAAATTGCAATAATATATATACTAATAACATTAAAAGTGTATATAAACCGGTGGCAAGAAGAGAACAATGGCCAAAGGACTAGTTAATTTCGATAATATATGACTGAAATAGGCTTTAGTATAATTTTTGTATTCGCCATACCACCCAGATACTAGATTTGGGGTTTTGGAACTAAAATTAATCTAAACTAAAAACTTCTAAGTTGTGTTCCTACGAATAAAATTGATAACATAGTATACATTATTACTACAACACTTCGTTATCATGTGGGGTCACACAGAAAATTCGGTACATTTGCATGATGGTAATTAGAAAATTCCGTCTCGTTAACCGTCAAATGTGTATGTAGCTGCGATTTTTGAAATTGTTAATTACCACAACGGAAATCAAACATTTTTCTAACGCTTGAACATCAGTTCTAGCGATAAATTGTTATATCAACAATATAAATTACGTTTTTTAAATTATATACGAAGGAAAATAATTTAGAAAATGAACTTGTGTTTTAAGTCATTTTTTTGCAAAATTGTTGCACCTACGCTATGAGTGATTTTTGACCTCACACCCGCCGATGTTTGTATAGGTATAAATTGAGTTTCAAAGGCTACTTGTGTGATTTGTATGCAGCGCTAACAATTAATATTAAAATCTAAAATGAGCAAAAAATTGCATTAATTTGCTATAACTTACTTACACATTGTGCTAAAATTGTTGGGATATCAAAAATTATGCATGAATAAATTCAACAATCAATTTTGAATATTTAATTCTTCCGTCAAAATTAAAATATTTTTTGGTTATATCGTTTTGATTGAAATATACCTAAAACATTCGAACTTAAATCGCACTACGGGTTCAATATTAACCATATCCCTTTGCGGAGTAATAAACTAACAGTATAACTGAAATAGAGGGTCCGTGTAGAAATCAAAATGTTGTTGTCGATTGGCCTTGTGGTTCCGTGAGTCCATAAACTGCCGCTGCTGAAGCACTCGTTCCCATGTTCGACGCGTAGTATGAAGGACCTGAAATTTTTTCGTGAAACATGATTAGGTTAAAATTAACTGCTCTGTATCGATTGACATATTTGACTCATAAAATATAAATTTATTAGCATAGTGATAAAGTTAACAAGTCATAGAATAGACAATTTTCGATAAAAATAGGTGTTCGAATGTTGAATTATGAAGGTGCACAACCGATTCAACGAACACATTAGAAAACATGATCGTGGGTTTCGCTTTGAAGTCATCAAGTTTTCATTTTGAAAAATTTCGTATGAACAATTATAGCACTTCTACTAAACGCCTTTGTGTTTAAAAATTTTCGTTAAGTCCTATATTTACTTAAGCTCAATGTATTTAAGTCTTTTGCTATGAAATATTGTAACAAAATATCAGATGAAGGAAGGTCAGAATATTTTAGGCATAATGATTTATAATATATGCAGTAATTTAATACAGCCTATATGCAAAACAATTTTCAAAGTTGTTTCATTACACTTTATGAAGTAATAGTTGTAGCACAGTCATCGTGCGTTAAGAGATTTGTACGAACGATTGTAACGAGTTCAGGCGAGTGCGTCAGCATAAGTTTGAACGAGTTAAACAACATAACCGTGCGTACAAATCACTTTACGCACGCCCGGTTGTGCTACAACTGACTTGTAACACAGCTAATTGAGCTAACCGTGCTTTAAGTCATTTTGATGCACGGCGTTAACTATATAAGCTGTGTTACAATGTATTATAAAGCACGTTTAAAATGCATTTGAAGAAATTCTGTGATGTTTAGGTGCTACGATAGGGTTAGGAAGAAGGAGCACATTGTTCACCATTGTGCGGGTGTGGAAAGTTTCGCGTAATGTTAATAGAAACAGTTTAGTTCTGTTTTTCTTAAGAAATAATTGCTACAGCAGTTCATAATGTTGATATGTTTGCCTCTCAAAAATTCTGTAGTGTTACGTCAAACGACTATAATTTAAATTCTATTTATCTTGCAAAGCACCTAAATCGGGCTGTTTGCAGCAAAACATTGAGTAAGACTGGAAAACGGCAAGGCTAACCAGCAGATCAAACCAAAGAATGCTCGACAATAGCATAACCGTAAACTTGTTCAACTGTAACTATAACGGTTTGGATGTTGTGAAATTAGTCGCTTTACGTGCTCAACGTTAGCGAATTTCTTATCCTTAGCTTTAGCACCTAGGCTATTGCAAAATTTCATGCTCTGAATGGCGTAGTGAAATTTATTTCTAGTCTTCCATCGCCGCTGGGTGGAGGACAGCATTCCAGACTAAACCATTGCATAAATTATTATATATTATTAATTTGAATTCATCTGCTTGAAATGGGTTGAATGATTGGTATTATTCAATACATTTTGTAGTTGACACAACTAAACGTGTAGTCGAAAATAATTGGACTAGCTTCCGGCTGTCGCACATGTGCATTATAAATCAGCAATGATATCGGTCGCTGCAATAACGGAAGCAAATTTCTGAGTCATAAGCGAAAATAGTAAAATACTTGAGTAGAAATGTATACGTTTGTTTACTAAAATCTGTAGCCTTATTTTCTGTTGCTTTATGATTTTCCTTAATTATAAAGAGCGCTTTTATGACATTTTGCTCGAAATCCAAACGGTTCTTACCCAAAATTTCCAATTCCTTGTCGGTTTCAATTAAAACGCTAAATATGCCTTATCAGATCATAATCATGACTATGCTGATATAATAAAACGTCACTCGAGTAATCAAATTTCTTTTGCAATAAGGGAAACTAAAATCATTTCAATAATCTGTTTTAAACGATACTATAAAAACGATTGGCGTTTTCGGCAGTGAATTGTAAGTAAGCCGACGCTAACATATAATAGCCATCTTTCGTGATTTACTGTCAGTCTTCATATGCATGCCTCTTAAATTTTTTATTCTGTTTGCATAAATTAGAAACAAAATACATCTTGTTTACATGCTTTAATAAAAATTGATTCTATCCTAAGAAATAAAATTCAAAACTTAGGATTTTTCTTCAACGTTTACGACACATACTTGGAAGTTGGAATGCTAATTTTCTTTGCACACTACTTAAGTTCACCATCGAAAAGTATTGATATCCGAAGTTAGTGTTTCAAGTATGTCGTGCCAAACACTAAAATCTTCTTTGAACTAGGTATATAACATTACAAATTAGATCCAACCAGTATTGTATCGCTTTGCTGGCAAGTTTTAAATCTAAAATACAGCTTTACTTAATAATGGATTTGGTGTACATGGCCAATGACTAGACGCTGACGACGTTCCAAACTGCGATGTCGCATTGCCACGGGAGGAAGAAAACTGACCGTACTGTCCGTAATAATCGCCGCCATCTAAAACAACGACATCATTCAATAACCTTGTTTTACCCAAACCGAATAATATTTAACTAAGCACATCTCACCATTTATGCTAATTATCCCGGTACAGAATGCTCATTACGGTTAAGATACAACAATTAAGACATTGGAAATGTCTTTATTCTCAACAAACTATAATATGCATACTCAAGACTGAACTGACGCTCATAGATAAAATTAACTAAAAATTTTAAATAAAAAGGGAATTTTTGTGATTTGAGCTATTTTGCCATAGAAATTAAGCGTAGAAACCAGGAAAAAGCAAAACTAACTGTTTAAAATCTTGGCCAGGCCGATTGGAAGCTTGGCCATCATACATACATATATGTATATATATACTGCTGTGAAGTATGTATGTAATATGTACTTTCAATTGTACTTACAGTCTGTAATACGTACCTTCAGTATATATTATATACTGCACGTCGATTCATTTGGTATTGTATACTACTGCAAGTCTATCAACCCAAACGCCTGTTTAGTCAAACAAGCCAAAACACTGCTAAACTATTGAGAATTTATTTAGGTTCTGGCAGGCGACATCTCATTTTTAATTTTATCTAATAAATCAAATTATAATGCAAGCTTAAATAGTTCAAGATATTATGCGTTTTTGTGTCGTGATTAGCTTTCTATAATTGCTAAAGTATTTTGCTACATCAGTACTTAAGATCAAGTAGAAAATCACGTTTGAAAGCATGTATGTCGTTCTTGACCTCCATGAAACGTCGGTTGCTTATCAGGCGGATATTTGGTTCCATAATAACTTATATTCATAGGCATACGATGCTGTTATTCCGATGACAGATTCCTTTTTATTAGTTCTAGATAGAGAAGCATCAGTTTCAATCGAAATTTGACGTTCCTTTTCCCAAGTAGAATTTCAGCAATTATACTTTATCCAACGAAATTGTTTACTATGATGGTGTTTCTATATTCCACAAGATGTTTTGGATTTTTATATCAAATAAACCATGAATATCAGATATTTTTATCTGAATTATGAAAACATGACATTTTAGAAACTGTTCAGCATTAGCAGCTGACATCTACACACTATAGTTTAGCATCCAAAACTACATGCATTGCTTTGTGCAGACTGGAGCTGATATCAAAATTTGATATCTTGGGATGATTTATGGTGTTATGGGGGTTAGAAGCGGAGCCAAATTCACAGATTCAACGCTCGAAAATTATACTTGAACTTATATAAAAAAAGTAATACTGATATATTTTACAGAGCTATGCGTATTCTTTGTAATTTTATGTGCCCTAGGCCTGCGTCTAAAGCACCATAATAGTTTCAAGAGACATTAAGCTACTTTGAACAAACACGGTACTTATCATTCTTCGGAAAAACGACTTTTTGTGTTCGAGTTTGATATGATATGACATGAGACTTACTAAAACATGAGCCGATCAACACAGGCGGATAAATGCCTGCCGACGACGGAACCAGTGTTGCTGCTCCTGAGTCAGCGAGTACTTCCGAATCAGCAGTCGCAGCAGCAACAACATTCGAATCATCGTATAATCCACCATTTACTGAATCGTTACTACTAGCAATACAGTCACTAGTATTATTATTTATTGTTGTTAAAATATTGTTATTATTAGCACTATGATTATTGTTATTTGTTGTATCACTAATATGCAAATTATGTAGTTGGTTAGTCGAATTTCGTTGTTGCTGTTGTCGTTGTTGTTGCTGCTGCTGGTGTTGCTGGTTTAGAGATAACATATTCCTTTGATGTTGGTGATGTTGATGCAATTTTGCTGAGTTCGATAGACTAGAATTGTCGTTGTTGCTGTTGTTGCAGGTGCTGTCACTGTTGTAGTTGCTTTGGTGATGAATGCCATGGACGTTACCGTTGTTAACGAGGTGACTTGGAGCGTGTGGACCTGCTGTTAGAGGAGGCGGTCCAATTAGCGGAGGACGGCGTGACATCATTGGTATGACTGCACTGGTGTTGTCACCTGAAAAGAAAACTATCCACATCAGAAGAACACATTGTGCGATTGTAAGGCTAAAGTTCATCTACTGACATAAAAGGAAATAGACTGGTTTGTGTATACGTACAGCCATAAAATGTAGCATACAATAGCGTAATATGTAGTACAAATAAAATTCATAAATGTGCACCGTTTTAAGACAATATGTATTCGAGTAAAAAATGTATTCGAGTAAAAAGTATAAAATGTAAAAGATGTGGCATATCTTTTATGTTCATCTGAACTAAATCTACAACTTTGTTGACTAACACTTTTTGTCAGACTCGTAGGCAAGCAAATAGAGACATAAAATGGAGTTCCAAAAAGACCAATTTTACCACTGTATAAGTTAGATTTTCAGATAATCCTTAAAATCATTATATGGTTACTGTGAATGTTTTAGATGCTGGCAAAAACATGACATGACTGATTTGAATGTATCCGTGAGCAATGTAGCCTTTTTGGAACCGCATTGTATCTCAATTTGTTGTATTTGTAATTATAAAGGAACTTAGTATACAGTGATTCATATAAACGTATCTTTGATCGATGTAGACTTTTAGAAAGTACACTACAACATGGGACTCTGTCCTATTAAAGTGTGTATGATTCCATGGTTTTCAATAATCTAGTGCTATAATTTGTTACATCTGTGAGAATATAGGCTATCGATGTTGCTAAAAATCATGAAGTAATTCATTCTAACATCACAGCGTCTATAAATGTACTGTTCTGTAAATTAATATACGCAGTCTACTTTTCTTTAGTAAAGGCGGTGAAATTTTTTACATTTTGAGGGTTGAACTAATATAAAATGTGTAGAATAGTATTTTAAAATATTTTTTGTCTCAAGTAAATAAGTGTTACATATATAAAGTCAGGAGATTAAGCGTCAACCTGCGAGCTTAAATATCCAGGTAACACCCAGTAATGTTATTCAGTGTGATATTATGCCTTAATTTAGGATCACAGAAAACATCGGCTGTGTAACTCAGCGGTTGGAACAAAAAAGCGTAAATCGCGTTATTGCGGGTTCAAATCTGACCTCTGTCGACAATCGCTGATATTCTAAACTATCATGCCTAAATTATCATATTAGCTTCAAAGCTATTTGAGGATATGAGGCGGGAGGCTGCAATAACTACTGATTTGGCCACAGACAAATATGCAACAAGCGCTTCTGCCATTAGTGGCTGCGCCGCAGCCAAGCATTTTACAATTACGATGCCTAATTGCGAACATCCGGAAAAATTTTCTTCACTATTTATTAATCTGCAGAGGTATGGTGTAAGACCGAAGCATCATTACAATGTATGTTATTTTTGGAAGCTCAGTGATTATAAAAATCAATAACGTTCAATCTGAGGATAATATTTGACTGTTGAGTTGTACACTACTGCATTTGCTTGTTCAATCAAATTGATACAACTTAAAAATAACAGGGAAATAAAGCACACCCAAGATCTACATACTTTGCCGTCTCAGGCATACTGTAGCTTTTATACTGCAAGTTTCTATTATACAATACCCCAGTTTAAAAATTTAATGAAAAAATTAACTTGTCTATTGTGAAATAGTTGATAAATGCGAGTCGGCTTCAAGAATCAAACCTGGATTGCATGATTTAAACGGGTTTACGCAAACCATTGAGCCATCTTTGAGCTGTTGCTGGATTCTTGAAGAAAATTCCCAAACGTGCGAGCTACATCGCACTTGAAAAGATAAATCATACGACAAGCTCAGTTAGTACATACACTACTTTACAACGCGCGCTGGTGCCAGACCCCATTGGAGTTTAAATTTTTAAATAAGAAGATCATGTCACGTCCAACAATATTGTAAACATTATGTTTCATTTTTTGATACTGCAAATTGCGGCCAGTGTCATTATCTCTGAATACATAATTTTATATAATGTACTGTCTGACTGCTAGGATTGATAATTCTTAGATCAGAACGCTTGGTTGAACTTCATTGAACTATTGGTATGACGCAGATACTGCAGACATTCCTTTATTCGACTGCAAACTACAGACAGTGTCATTATCTGTTAATACATCATTTTTATGTAATGTGCTGTGTGACTGCTAGGCTTGATGATTTCTTTCATCTGAACGCTTGGTTGTGCTTAACTGTAACTACTGGAATGGCGCAGACCACCTCAGCAATTTCTTTATTTGACTGCAATTACACAAAGGCTGATATAATTTATATGATATTACCCTTTACATCGATTTCTAACTTAGATCATCTGAAGGACCTTATGAGTAGTAACATGGCAATTGTGTATTTTTATATTGAATGGTTAGCTTTCATTCGTATCTGTTAGAGCATTAAACAGAAATCGATGCATTTTTGGTACACCAACATCTTCAAAGTTCCGCATCTTACTTTACAACGTCGAGCGGACGCATATATGACAGTCTCTATACAGCCGTGCTATTTTATCTACTAGTTCCCTACTTCTTTATTTATCAGTGCTATATGGTATTGATCCGCAAACACTCCTCACAAAAATTATCAGTAAAAGTGTTACGTATGTAATACTTTCTTACAACGTAACGATTAGCATTTATAAGTTTTAAATGAAAATTAAAGTTTTTCAGTACTTGTGGACGTATAGTTGAAATGTGGCTACTTTATTAAGACGTAAAGAGTTTGACTATTAAAATTTCCATGCAAATTAATATTTTTCGCTTTGTGTCGGCGTATTATGCGTTGAAATTTGGCTAATACTTCGTTACGACGTGAAGATTTAGATTTACAAGTTGTCCATACGACTTGACATTTTTCAACACTTGTCGGCGAATTGCATATTTACAATTTGATTCCATATTGGGCAATATAAATTAGTCCACGGTATGTCATCCAACTCTATTATCCACCAAAAAATATCTCATTCGAAATGGCACTATGAAGCCAATCCACAAATTGTTTACTATCCTAATGGCCGCTTTGTATATTCTGCCGTAACTACACATAAAACTGGTTTATTGTGTGCGAAATTGGTCCCAAACTTAAATTTTATTACCTGGATTTACTGGCTTTATGTGCTTACTACATAGTTGCTATTTACCAAGATGACGCTTACAATTATTCGCCGCACAGTCAAAATGACATATATCTGAGCAGGTGTTATTGTGTTATTCTTAAGAATTTATCATCGAATTTTAGCCTATCAAAACCAGCACAATTCAACTATATACACGTATTGTATAAGCTTAATTATTATAGTTCTAATTGCGTACGACTTCAATATTCAGTTGTTCCTTTATCACTATATATACTTAGTTATTAAATACAAACACATAACACATGTATTATATTACACATGTGTTATTAAGCTACAACAAGTATTATTCTTTTATTTGTCCCAAGAGGAAACATAAGTAAATTCTAAAATTCGGACCCAACATTTTGGGCTTGATATTTTAGCCATAGAGAGACGCATTTCTTGATACCGGAGATTTATTGTTGTTCGTTAATTATTAATATACATATGCTCGATTTGATTAGTTGATCTACGCACAATTGGCATAATAGTAATTAACTGCTAGCAATAATTATTGGATATTGAGTCTAAATTAAGTGCAAACGTGCATAAAATCTTTCAAAAATAATAACATGGCACATATATATTTTTAGTCAGAATTAACATACTAAGCTTCTCAGCATGAGAATTCTCAACTGTGGCGAAAGTTGAAATTTAATTTATTTGGAAACAATTATTAACAAAGCTATATGTCAACGACAACAAAGCTGATTCAGAAATGAGTGAAAATTCAAAATTTGTTTGGACCGGTGGCATCGCGCTTTTACCAGAAACATAACCGAATGTAGTAAAAGGCACAACAAGAGGACAATAAATTTGGTGCAAAACACTATTACACGTTATTCTCCGTTTCCGTAAGACAATGGATTAGATACCTGTCATAAATTGCACTGTTTCTCGAATTCATTGCGCTAAAGCCCTTCAGGAGCGGATCCAGCGGTAGAATGGGGGTCTCTCGCAACACTCATCATCGAATGTTGACGACCTGCCTAATCGTCCACCGGCTGTACTAAACGTCGTGGTACACCACTCGTAAGGCTAGATAGGGATCAATCCAGAAACGACAACATTGCGAATTCCAATTCAACTCCGTACAGTCTTACAAAAGCGTTTCAGCGGTGAATTCTCAACTATTGTGAACCTTTATTTCATAGATTGAAAATCGAATAAAACTAAATCCATGTAGAAATAGAAATATTTTGAGTCTAGCTATGTCAATAACATTGTGCATTTAAACTTAATGACAGCTTTCAGAAATATAGTTGCTTGCTGATTTATGCGAGTTGTTAAAATTTTACAGTTTCAACGTTGTTGGGTTGAAACTTATCAATTAGTGGATATTCCCTTAAACTAATTAAGACTAAAGCACGTCTGAACATTCTTAAGCATAGCTTCGCTGTTAGATCTACTGATGTCTGGGGACAAATTACCTAAATTTATCGGAGCCGAATCCGTGGTCGAAGTCTAATAGTCATAAATTCCGTCGCGAATTAGATAAGCAACACTAAAATCTCATTTTGAAATAGGACTGAAACCATATAATCAGGTGTTTACTTCCTTTTTAACTTCAATTTTGTGAAACAAAACATACAAATCCGTCCATTATTATTTTGTGTAACAAACGCTAGAGTGTAGAGAGTGGTCACCAGTTATTAGTCCTGTAAATGCAACCACATGTTTTTAGGAAATAAATGGGCTTCAAAACACAAAATTAGCAAAAAGAAGATGTTTAAACTTATATATTTAGACATTGGTTTAAACGATGGCTTTAAAAGCAACAAAAGACATCAACACATCAACACAAATCCTTCGATTGGTTATAAGATACTGATAGCTGCGGCAAAAATGGTTTAATCCCAAAAATTTTATGTTTGCTCTTATTTGTGCACTAATGCCCAAAATAATTGTTATTTTTAAGAGAGTTATCTACGTAATAGGCAGTATACTGATGGGTTTGCTTTAGTAACGAAACATTAAGTGCAATATGTTTTCTGTATTTCATGATTTAACTATTGAATAAAAATAGTCTTATCTGAAAGTTTTGCAATTTAATGACATAGGTTTATAATTGGTATTGCAGTTGTGATACTAAACGTTTTGTTGTTTCTCTATTAAAGATGGTGAGGAGCTAAACACAGAAAAATAGGTGTTGAAAAACCAATTGATTGTGTCCTTGATTCCAATATTCGACGCAGTATTACAGCTGTATGTTCATTTCAGATATATATGTTAATTTCGGACATATAATCGGGCGTCAACCTTCCGGACAACCTTACTAAAAGCAGTGTCGAGGTGATAAAAATTTTCTAAACGCTATGTAGTTTACAAACAAACTATCATGATTGTTTGTTCAAAATAAGGTTACATCAGAAACCAAAATTCCCAGAACCTCAGGCCCATGTAGTAGGATCCGCTACTACTCTGCATTTCAGCAAAAACACAATACTAAACAGCGCTGGGGAATTCGTTAATTAATACAGCTCATATCCTATACCGGGCAGTACATATTTGTAGTAATATAATAAATTTTCATATTTTCAGTTTTGTGACTTTACCATCGAGTATTTGCTTTTTGCAATATTACGACCAAACTTTTATAAGACTGTCAATTATACTCAATGTTTTGGAAAAATCTTAGTTTTTACCTAAAATTTGGAGCTATGGCAATAGTTGTTTAATAGTTTGTAAATAAATGTATTTCAAATATCACAATTGAAAGAATTTCTATTGTATATATTTTCGTATTAGTCCCTGGAAATATCAGCCAGTAACATTTTATATGTCTAATATCTTCCCGTGTGTTGCTTCAATCAATCAGTTGTAATGTTGTTGCGTTTAAGCAATAATTATCTGTCGCTTTGACCAGTTCTATTTCTGTTTCAGCTGTGTTTTCGGTTCATTTTAACGCCTGTCTAATTAAATTAAAGCTCAACTCGGCCTGAGATATATTTTGTCGTTACTTCGGTTTAAAATCTGTGTCAGTAAATAATTAGTGCCACAATATTATCAGTGTATGTGTATCGTATATCCTTGATGTATAATGATATGTCTGTCTGTATATCTGTAAGTATATGAACATAAAGATGTATTTCAATATGTTTAACTCCCTGAGTCTAATATCCGCCGCCGACCGCACTGGCGCAAGGCCTCCCTTCCCGGGAGAACAAGCTACCCCCTGGGACATCGGAGCTTGAGCATGTGTGGTTTAACCCTTTAATACATGAATTTTGTAGCTGCTCGTTAAAATTTCTATATACAGTTAAAGAATCTTTGTTCTACATACGCTATTTTTATCACTAATAAGTGTCCTAGGTTTGCCGGCTCAAAGTGGTTGACGGCTCCGGCTGCAAGGGGAGCTGCACGCCGTGTTAGATGGAGCAGGCTAGAGAGTAGCAAAAAATTTACCGATTCAGAACAAAATTTTTTCTTATAATTTTTCTCCTCTTTTAATTTTTTTTAATCTGCTCATAAACGCTAACATTTTCCGCGAGCCTCTTGAGCGCACAAGTGAGGGAGGGACATGTGGGGAGGAGGCGGTGGGGCAAACTTGGCTTAGAAATTAACCGTCCTTACCCATATAGATACCTATTAATTATAAATATCTTTTATATGCATTGATACGTTACGAATATATGGCTACGAACGTGGCATGAACATTATATACTTTTAGCAGTTACTTGTAGACTTTACATTATGTTTACGATAATGTAGGCATGACAATTATTTACGTTTAAGGATAATTCTTAGTTTATTATTACTAACCCGTGTTCTTAGTGTTCAAACAAACATGTATAAAAAACATATTTTGTTAATAAAGGTTGTGTAAAATAAACATTTTGTTGTGATTATGTGTAAAATATATTCAAAATAAATATTAACCGAATTATTATACATATCGAACGTTACACGACGAGCTTGTCTATAAACTGCCTTGCCATTTCTGCTTTGTATGAAAACTAATTACTGCCAGTTTAAATGTCCGACATATTAAATTAGACTTAAACAATTGGAATGCACACCAGATAAACTTGACCTAAATAGTACTGGGTTGTGATTTCAGCATATATATATAAAGGACTCTAGGATGATTGTTTATACTGACATATAATGCTCAAGTAGAATCTAAAAAGAGTGAGTAGAAGATTGGGATACTGGCTATGGCACAGTCATTGTATTCGAAGGATGTGGACCTGATATACGTTGTGAAGGTTAATCCTGTCTCTATGGTATACTTGTGTATATATATAAATTTTTTTCAGCCTACATCATCTCATTCGGATCTGAAATTTTTGTACACGCTTTATTGGATTTGCATCAGATGCAATTTGAACGCAATATATGCAGTACTTTTTCAACCGGATCGAATCGGGTTGAAAATGGATAGTGTCGGATCAAAACCCAGTGTGGCCTAAGAGTTCCAGTCCCGTTTATTCCAATGAATATTCTCATCTACCGCATGCTCTTAGTTGTCAAAATTGGATAAATATACTTTTATATCAACTCTAAACTTTGAAAGACTCAAAAAGACCACTAGTAATAACAACACAACTAATGCTTAGTTATCTTGTTATAACTGTTTAGTAATGTTGTCGTTCACTAGTCAAGTCTACTACCAGCAAGAAAATCATGTGCTACGAAATCTGTCGCTCAGAAATTGCTAGCTTTTGTGCTTGCTGCCATTTTTTGTTGTGTTGTGTAAATTTGTTCAAATGTAAAGAATTATGCTGTCTCATTGAGAGTTACTACAGAAGCTGTATATACGTTCCATTGAGATGTACTGCGGCAACTAAACAGCTAACCTGGGAGCTAGAGGAATATCAAGGGCGGGCTTGTATTTGGATATATGAATAGAAAAATGAATCTGACAGTTGTCCTGCGAATCAAGGGGTCTCGAGCTGGAGTAGGAGATGAAGCAGCTCAACTTATGCCTCCACCCAGCTACCGGCCTGGTTATCGCTGAAATCTTTTCTTGTCAATGTCATATAAATAAGTAACATTAATCAGAAAATTCCTAATAATTTCATAGCTAGTTTACGGAGCCTACTCAACCTTTTTCTACTTAAAAACAAATCTCACACAAAGCTCTACCTGTACTATTGCAAAATGCCGTATCGATTAGCGACGTTGTTGCGTCAAGCATTTTACTATTGCTGCTCGTCGAATTATGTTGTTGTTGCTGTTGTTCGCTTGCACTGCCGGCCGATGATATTCCTGAGGAGCTTGGACTGCTTAGAATTTGGGATCGACCCCCTGAAACATAATAAAGATCATTCCATCAATGTTTCACATACGACCTAAATAAGAGCGATGATAAATCAAATCTGTTTATAAGGAGGCATTTGCCTATTTTTATTAAAATTTATTTTTACTTTATTGTTTCATTTTTGCTTCCCATTACAGCGTTAAATTTTAGTGAATTTACCAGAGCAAATAACACATTGCTCCTTCTTGTTTTCCTAACAGTTTGACATTTTGTAAATATAGCTAGATCGAGCTCGCTATTTTGCCGGTGCCATATAAATTCAGGAAAAGTTTTTAGCGATACTGATTTCTTTAATCAATACAATTTTCAAGCGATACCATAAAACAAAATTTTGATTTTGGGAACCTTACAAAGAAGATTTTGTTTTGTTGTATAATCGCCAGGAGGTTTTGCGAGGTAACTAAATTATGAAATAATTGGACCCATCTTTAGTGCGCTACATCAAATTAAAGCAAAATTAGTTTATATAAATGCATATGTACGGCTAAATTTGAATTTCTGAACATACATTACTTTCTACAAATCAATATGTTGGTTCCCTGCTGTTAATTATAGCTATCGAACTGAATTCAAACGACCTAACTATTTATATGGTTCCACAGGTGTAGCAGACAGATGGATTGATAGACAGATAATTATTATGGAAGAGTAGAATGCGGAGACACCAGGTCTATCGCACATTTTTGCCTTTTAGTACATATATATTTCATGAATCTGTTATATTCTCCTATAAATCTTAAAGTTTTCTGAAGATTAGGAGTTGTACCATTCATTACTTTCCTGCCAAAGATATTTTGCCTGATGCTATCATAGGCTGGACATTTTAGTAGACATACTCAACTGCTTCGCATTCAGGTTTACTCGTTTTTCATAGACTACGGTCCGCGGCCCCTATTCGCATTTAGTCTTTATTTAGCATGCAATGACCCTTTACAATGTGACACAGTGGCTTTAATCTAGTTCTGCTTAGAAATTTGAAGAATAGAGTATTTTCCAGACTGAGTTTTGGAATGAAGACATTTGTCTGTCTAAACTGAGCTGCGTTTTCTCACTGAATGTTCTGTTTTGACGTACACCGTGTGTCTACATCTTGTATCAGTGTCTTCTAAGTCAAACCTAACGCAGGTTTATGGCCACAGAAGCGAATAAATAATTGAATATTTCGAGCAAGTTCGTGTGCCATCTTATTCCTTAATACTCCAAAATGTCTTTAACACAACAACGCAGTTGACTATAGATAGTAGATATAGAATTTTGCTCCAAGATCATGAGTATATATGCGCTATTTTTGGCAAGTGCTAAGATTGTCGCGTGACTGTCAGAATGAATCACAATAATCTTCTTCTTAACTTATTTACCCAATAAATATGAAACGGTTTCATTAGTAGCAAATATCTAAGCGTGAAAAACGGCTCCTTAGCCACATAAAGCAACACTGATTGTGCATTGAGCTTCCCATAAACACCACCAGCAGTATCTTTATGGCTTAATAAATTATCCCTGAGTTTTTAGCCATCTGTATAGCAGTTAATAGTAGCGTTTCTTGCTTCCTTCGCGAAGTTTTCAAAGCCCAGTGCGTAACCCCATTCGGCATAATTTACGGCTTCCCTTAAATCAATATCTTACGGAAATTTCAAAACCGATCCTATCGAATTATAGCTATCGTGCCCAATATAAATGACCTATCTTATTTATATGGTTCCCGTTGCCCTTTACAAAAAAATTACAAAAAACATAATAAATATTGCAAAATTATTGTCGTCTACGAACAAATTGTCTTCGATGGCTCATCTAAAATCATGCACAAGGTTAGTATCTTACTGCACCGTTAGTGCGACGCATTTTATTTTTCCGTTCGATAATGTTGAATATATTTATTGTTCGTTTTCATTTGTTACTCGTGCACTGGCTATAACATTTTGCTTTACATAAATGAGCCCATCTGCAATTTTCTATTCACCCAGAAATAAATTTTTTTCATTTCTCATTCCCCATCCAAATTTTTTGTTTACTATATAATTTTTGCTTCAGCATTACGTAAAAGCTAATTTGAATGAAAACTTATCTGCTGTAATTTTTGAAAATAAATGTGATTTTAGTAAATAGGTCGCTCTAAATATTCACACAAAATTTTGCTCAAAAATTCGACTTTAGGTCTTTTATGTTGATTATTTATCAAACTATACCATAGCGAGGCATATCTAGTAAGCGTGAGCATATATACTATTTGTTTTCACAGAACTTACATTAATTATAGCAAATGGTGGTACATTAAAAAGCGTATGCTGTGTAGAATATAGCTAAGTGCATACGCAATTGGTAAGCATTTTAGTTAGTGCTTCTGTATTGTTATTGATCATTAAAAGCACATAGCCTTTTCTGAAAAACCAGAGGCTGCTCTGGGTCAACATTTGAGAGAAGTAACAGTATAAATGAGCTTGGTTCCAACAATATTTTGATCTCAAAATCATGTTGAATTTTATGGATTTCTCCTTTTCTCCTACCTAATTCCTTATAAGTTTTACAAAATTGCGTATATGGTTTCGCTGTAAGTTCAAATATTGTAGTTAATTTGAATATTTAAATGTTATAAATCAATCAAAAATACAAATTTTGTTGAAAATTTGTGTCTAGATTTTATGGCTTTTTAATCACGTTACTTTGTGCCAATATTTAATACATATGGTGATCGGGTTTGTGAATTATCTTACGATACAACAAATCAAAAAAATAAACCGTAATATATTTTGAGCCTCATTCAAGTTATAGGCCACAGATATCTAATGATTCTAAGCAGATATTTTCGATGTATCCGATATCAATCCCGTGAACTACTAGCAATCCATATTAGCTTCGGAGATAAAGATGCTTTCAGAATACTTTCATCCACTAAAATTCCAAGAAACGAGTCGAAAAACAATGATTTTAGTTTTGATATTTTGAACTTTTGGAGCGTTTAAACTGCTGCCGTCCTGAATATGCGATTGAATTTTATGTGAGCCTATAACGCTAACTATGATTTGAAGCATTATTGCATGTATTTGTATGGTTGATGCTCTAAAGTATTTCGGTTGTGAAATTGAGCCCCTGTGAATTTAGAAGTAGTGGCTGAACTATACATGTGTTGTTACTATCGAAACTTCGGACCAGGTAACCCTGAAGGGCAATACGTTATATCATTAGAAAACAGTTTATAGCCGGGAGTTGGGGGGGGGGGCGAAAGCACACGACTTACGCTTAGGTTTAGGCTATGTCTCATATAAGGATCTAAGCCTAAAGCCTAAAACGTAGGCTTAGTATATCGACAATGGTAGTGCATGCATTGCACTTTGGCCGATCAGGGCTACATTGGCTGAAGCTTCAATGGATCGGTATGACACTGAACGTTGTGATTCAAGGTATATGGTTTGCGCGGGCTATAACTCGCCGATCATTGCATCTAAAAGCAGAAAATTTGATGTGTATATACAGTCAGGAATTTATACTGCAGTGTTTAAGGTATTTTTGCTATACTTTGCATGGCCATAAATCGCGTTTTCTTTAGCTTCGTTTAACGGAAAATCAATCCGATTGATCCAATATAGTTTGGCGGATGTAACTGTTTTTAAATCCTTTGAAGTTCGTTACCTGTTATGACGCTGTTCGCTTGAATTAAACTGAAAATATGGATGCGTTTTTATATTTTTAACATGGTCAACAGAGCCTGGTTTCATTTCAGCGCATGGTGAACCGAAAACATTCTCTTTGCCACAATCCATTTTAAAACTCCTGTTCACCTCTGCTAAGCATCTTTGACAGTTTAATACAGCAATCTTCGTTATCTCAACCAGATAAACCTTGAAAATACTCTAATGTAGCAGTGTGATATAACAATGTTTGAGCCTGTTAAGCGGGAACAAAAATGGAACATCGATAATTGTGTAGTGAATTAGCCACTGATATTTGTCTTCAGCATGATGCAGTTCAACACATAATAAATCAATTAGAAATCGAGAAATATATAAACTGATGTGCAGACAATTTGTTTGGTTTGTAGTTGCTGATGTCATACGTCATTTTATATCACGGTACACTGATTTGATGCTTTTTCTCAACTGCCAAATATGTTTCAGTGAGATTGCAGCGAGGTGGATTTCGAAAATCAGTGACATAATAATAAATTATTGTTATTATATTTGTCGAACAATAATTATATCGATAAATAAAAGATATGTCCACAATAAATATAAAGAGACCTGTTTCTAATTTATAAATAAATGTTTAACAGGTATATCACAACTTAACAAAATGACGCCAGTTGCAATGTGGAAAATACACAAAACATCAATACCACACCAAAGCGTTTTCAACAAAGGCTTCAATCAGATAACATCAGGCTTCAGTGCATTGATAACACAATTTGGTCGGTCAATCGGAAAATTTATTATTCGAACATCAATAAGATTTGATTTACCAACAAAAGCCACGCCGGCCGATTACATAGAAGCTTAGCTTAGAGCTTATGTTTTTAGACAAGCGAGTAAAACATCATTCCCAAGTCTGAATCAGAGCGCGAACAATTTGCAAATACATCTTTATGCGCGCAAGAAAAACTAACTCAGCTTGAAAATACTTTCTCGCCATAAATGTATATTATATAGTTATAATTTTGTTTATGTGTTGCAAGCTTTAGTTGGATTGAACTTTGGTAGTATATATTAATATCCTAGACAAACAATCATTACTGTTTTTGTGACAGTGCTTTTCTTCCTAGGAATACCTAAGAAAACTGATTATCGTCGTTTAGCCATGGTAGTTTAAAGGGTTGCTTTAAGGAGTCTAATGAAAGAAACGTATATGTTGTCAAGAAGCCCCTGCAGCTTGCTTAAGCCAAGCGAGTATGATAAATATGACAGTGTTTTTCAACATACAAGCCATATATCGTTCAACATTCACTTACACTGCGGTGGAGAGTGATTACATTTTTTATGTTGACAGATGGCAAGACATTGATTTGGTTATAACTACAAAATAGGATCAGTGGGCAAGATCAGATCAGCAAAATCTCTAAATCGCAATGGGTTTTAGGTTAATTAAGCATCAAACTGGTATGCTAATTACTGTATATGACATTCTTTAGTGATTCAGATTTTATAAAGTAAACAGTCCTAAACTTCTATATATGATTTAACAATATAGTTTGGCGTGTGACAATTACTATCATTATAAGCTTCAAAATTGTGTGTGTCAGGAAGGAAGTAACCTATTATCTGTTTGAATATTTTCTCGCAGAACAATTTTCTTTTGACGCTGCTATTTAAGCAACAGGCAAACCAACTTATTAACAAACACATGAAAAGCACACAAAGATTATTTAAATCACAAGAATGTCAAACAAATATAATTATTATGACTTCAATGGTTATAAATCTTATAGCTTATAGCTTCAATGATTATCCGTGATATTTTCTTGCGAGAAGATGGCGCCGAGGTACCCTTCACCGTACAGATGCTCGTCATGACTGCGGCATTAGAACCAATAAGTTTACTAGCAAACACATTATATGCAATCTAAGATTATTTAGGCAGAAATTGATAAACTCAACTAGAAAATATTGGATTAGCCAGAACGGGAAGAGCACCAGAAGTGTATATACGAACACGTTTTAGTTTTTTCAAATTTTGTTGGAAATCAAGAATTCTAAATATTTTGACGAAAGGACTTTTTACCACTAAGACTAGGTTAAGTTTAATCTGAAATATAGGCGAAAGTAGCCGTTTCGTGTCATCGGGCAAAAGTTTAATTTTTTTCACGTAACCGAGCTTCCAATCTCCATTTTAACTTAAAACGTTTCGAGGTCTTCTAACCCAAGTTAAGAATGCCTAAAACCGCTAGATTGTTATTAGGCGAGGTCTCTTTATCTTACGTTCAAATAGAAGACATATGTCTAGGCTATAATTAATAACCACATAAGTTTAAAAATTATAGATCATTTTTCTAACCAATGACATGAATAACAAATGATGACAAATTTGTATAAAAACGGCACCCGGACATACTCTTACGTATGGCGTTATACAGTGATGCAGTCATTTTAAGCATATTCCCCAAAAGAAGTTGGAAGAGGATAACCATAAACATTTTTGGGGCTGTTGGCTGCTACGGATACAAATATTGTTACTGAAATCTCAGTGGTTGTTCGCACCTTGATAGAAACATCTCAAGGATATTTGGTCTGCATATGTTCCTAGGAATGCTTGTGAGGTCGGCCGTAAACGTCCACACCATCGTATAGGGTAATACGTAGGAATGTCACAGAGTATCTTACACTTCTACAGTGTTTTATGAAATACTGATGACATTCATCTGTAATTTCCTCAATATTTTCCAATTTGCCATCGACCACAATTTGTATTTGTAGCAATATTAGTTATAAAAACTCACTTCACAAAGCTGAGTTCGGCGTGTATTCGGAATTCGTTGTTAACTAAAGGAGTTTCTTGCTCACTTGGGGTTAGGTCGAAAAACAATCACATCTTGTATTTACAGCAATATTAGTTACAAAAACTCACTTCACAAAGCTGAGTTCGTCGTGTATGCGGAATTCTTTAACTAAAGGAATCTTTTGCTCACTTGGATATAGGTGGAAAAACAACCACATCTTGTATTTACAGCAATATTAGTTACAAAAATTCACTTCACAAAACTAAGTTCTTCGTGTATTGGGAATTCGTTGTTAACTAAAGAAATTTCTTGCTCACTTAGGGGTAGGTCGAAAAACAACCACATCTTGTATTTACAGCAATATTAGTTTTAAAAACTCACTTCACAAAGCTGAGTTCGTCGTGTATTCGGAATTCGTTGTTAACTAAAGGAATTTTTTGCTCACTTGAGGGTAGGTCGAAAAACAACCACATCTTCCAAAAACGTTATACATGGCATTATGATCGAGTATCATACTCCAGTACGGGTTTCCTTGTGTTAAATCCTGCTGACACTAGTCAGGACTTTTACTAAAGTTTTACCTTTACCGACGACCCACATTTTTATTTACAGCAATACCTCTCTGTATACCTTATAGGAACTCATTTCGTGAAGGTGATTTTGCAGTCGTTTGAGAATATATCGTTAACTAAAAGAAAACAAAACTCTTCCGCATTATGGTATTCAACAAGATGTACATCTTGCATCTGGGTATAATAATTATAGTTAACGATATGTGTGCTCAACACTGCATTTAAAATTCTTTTTACAAAAATTGATGTATAACAATAATTGTTCAAATTTCCTAAAAGTTGCAGCTTAATTGCATTTTTGTCATTTCCGCGTCCCATTAGACGCCATGCAGATAATAGACATTTAACGACAAAAAGCACACGCCTGTGCAAAATTCAGTTGAACTTACACATAGGTGTAATCATATAAATGATTATTTGGAAATAGATGGATGTAATATTAAGAGTGAATTAGAGAAGAGTATGTCACTTCCCAGCACACATATGTTAATCCGTATTTGATGACAAGGCGTTTTCGGCCTGACCCCCCTTTTTATTTCTTTGGGTTATCATATACAGACCCCAGTTTTAGAGGTATCGATGACCACCCTTCAGTTTTAGGAATGGGGTCGGTTGAATAACCGCGACGGGTTAAACCGATCCTCCCCCGATAAAACGCTGCGCCCGACTTAACCCGTCCCTAAATCTGGGGGTGTATGCACGGTGACTTCCGGAAACAGGGGCGTGAAGTCAAAAACGCAAGTGCATCACACGCACGCATCGAACAATGTTTATCAGATGAATGCTGGAAAGTGACATAATCTTCCCTAATCCATTCTTTCGTAATATCTATATAAGCATATTATAAATTTATACATGTCATATAGTGGCGGATAAAACGTATATATTACCGTAACGGTTGGATCCAATAAATGTAGCTCACATAACATGGTACATACACGTAGGCATAAATTATTTTTGGCTTGGAAAATTTTTTGTACTTATTTGTTGATCAGGTTTTAGCACAAAATTATATTGAAATACCGATGCTCATAGGTTTCCGTTGCGATATCTTTTGCCACAAAACCATTCTCAGTTAATTTACATCATAAAACAGTAAGGTTGAGACATGCAAAAGAATTGATATCTCATATGCTCCGGAGATCGATTAGTCGAGAAATACTGTTCCCTTTTTAAAACCCAGTTGAAGAACACCGGTTTAACTTAACATACTAACTAGATATTCTCGAGCTATGTAGTAATGTTTAAAATTTCATCAAACATTTGGCAAAAGACGTCAAAGACCATCGGCGCGTCCTATCACACAGAAAATGACCTAGCGATAAAACGATTGTGTAACCAAGTGCTTCAATAGAATAAGCAAGCTTGCTATAAGCACCAGCCCATTTCGTACATTTCAGTCCCCACATTTATTGATGTGGCACAGAGAACTCCAGCTTTGCTGAAATAAACCCTTTTATATGATGTCCACCAGGTAAAAAGGCAAAAATTCCAGGATTTGTAGCTTTAGAATACTTCGTATAGATGCCTTATAAGACCCCTAATTCACATTTGGCATTGGTTAACTTTAATATGGACTAGAATATTAGCGCTGGTAGTTTCTACGCAATCTATATATTTGAAGGTGAAAAAAGATTTCTATTAAAATTTCATTTATTGAACAAAATTTGCCCGTGATTTGCAACAAAATATTTTGTTTGACCTTCGTGTCGCAAACAATGGTCTCATTATTTTCAATTTCAAGTTGAAACTGCAATTTTGAGCAAAATGTTCCTATATTTCCGGCGGAGATTCAAAAATTGTATAGGAATATACAACATTCGCTGCATTATAGCTCAAATTTATATTTATTTTAACACGACGTTTACGGCAATAATAAAAATATTTCATTGAAATAAGTTTGTAATTCATAGTATATATTTACATCATGGGAGCCGCTACATATATACTACTATTTCAGTAAGTAAGAAATAGCCCATAATATATGCACCTGTCATCACCATCGCTGTCTGTGCCCACAGCTTACAACATTGATCAAAAATGCCAACGACGAAAAGTGCCTTGGGTTAAGCAGCTATGTTTCAATCAAAACAAAATAGTTCAGGATATCATATATTACAAAAGTATTAAAGCGAACCCTTAATGAAACAAATGTCAGTGCTACCAGCTTCAGACAAAACCCCAGTGCTTATTTCACAGAAGTATTATACCTGACTGCGGCACTCAAGTTATCCAGAATGAGAAACTAAATGAAAAAGTATGAAATTAGCTAACTGGAACAGCATTATGGCCCGAAAGATTGTTTTAAAATTGGCTGATTTCTTCTTATAAATAATACAAAATTGATGTTATCCATGGAGAACTAAAGAAGCAAATTTTAATATTGAAATCAACCTATGAGGAGGAGGTGATACAATTTCGCAGAAGCGTAGTAAAATTGAAGGTTACAGAGAACAGTGATCAGAAACTGCAGTTTAAAACACACCTCCTAGCTACAATATTTTGAGAGTATTTGTCCAACAATAACTAAAACTCATAATATCATAAATCTTGTTGAGTGGACCGTCAATTTTTTATAATTTATACCAATTGTAACAAGGCAACAGCAGACAATATTCCGAAATTTCGTTGTGAGTTGCACAAATCTATGAACAAGGATTTGAAAACGGACACACAGCAAATGTTATCTGATGCTGCATGAATTATACTACAATTACTTGACAAAATTAAAGACTGGCCTAGGTTGAAAATTTGAATACACACAGAGAAAGAATGTTGTCCGAAACGACACGAACTCAACGTTTACACTATAAAAATAAACAACATTTTGGTAGACTTCAAATTCAAAGCTTGTTTCTGGAGATTCGCAATTACGTAGCAGCAGTTATACCGAATTGCAGTTACAGTATTACGTATACATGCTCATGTCAGTATAGGGGTTACCTATCTTTCGGGCGTCGCGGCCTGTCTCGTGGCACAACCACTCGGCTCTGCGCCGAACGCGCCGCTACCTCTAGCGCCGACCTCTTGACCCCTACCTTGGGTCATGGGACTTCGAGCCTGTATGGTGTTACGGTACAATTTGTACAAACTTTGTGATGGCCACATTATTAAACTTGGTACTTGCGTTGTTAGCACATGGTTTGCCGCACCCAATGTTTTTACATACGTACCTATTCGAGGCTTAAAGAATAATAATAGCGCCCAGGATTTCCTTAACAATTAATATTTCATAGCAGAGGAAACTTGGAATACAACATGATCTTACAGTGTGCAATCTGCCAAAAATGCTAAGTTATAAACGACTGTACCTTAAAAATGTTTGCGAAATAAAATGTTAAATTTAAAAATTATGGGTTGAACTTCGCGCTACAAATAGTTGCAAATTGCCGGATGATTATACTGAGAGAATATTACATATATATATTCAATGAGACAAGATTTCGTATTTAAAGCTGTCACTTTATTTACCCATATAGTTTTATGCTTTATTTTGAACTGAGTTTATTGATAGCCAAAAACGAAAGCGAGTTTAATGCGTGAGTAAACTTAAGGTGACCCCGCCAACCATCCTATTCTGTCATTACCGATATCCAATTGCAAACCCTTGTTACGGAAAGCAGGCTTAATTTCATTCGGATTTTCGCTAACGGGAAATTGGCGAAATCAAATCCAAGGCCAATAATTGTACCATGCGTTGGAACAGAATTTTGGCGATTTCAGTCTGCAGAAATTCTGTTTCCTAAAGCATTATCATTTTAATTTGGATTATACAGTGTTCGCGAACAAATTTAATACAAACGTGACGTCGCAATCAAATCGACAATTTTCGTTCTCAAAAATTTGGGTCATTTTACTTCAATATTCGCGAACACAAAATGGTTAGATTTCAATCGCGAGCGCTTCTTTCGCCAACAGATTTACGCCGAATTTCAATTGATCAAAAAGCGTTCCGTAACAAATTTTTTCCAAAAATACAAAACAGGATGGTTGGCGGGGTCACTTAAGTTTACTCGCGCATAATGCCAAATATAAGTTGCCAAAGCGTTGTTCGTTTATATTTCATGTTTTTACTGCTACCTAAAATCAAAAAATTTTGTGGTGACAAAAAGATCTAAAAATATTTCTGAGGCGCTCAGCTATACTCTCTGTGGCTATTTGATATTTAAATAAAATCTGTTGATAGCTATGCATGAAAACGAGATTAGTAGCATGACATCGTTTTTTTGGAAATCGTTCTGTCGTTCTGTGCAAATTACAATGTAGTGGTACTTATTTGCCTGTCAAACAAGAAGAACTATCTAAATAGATGTCCTTTTTGTCACTAACAAAAATTTCTGAGATATGGCACTAATCGAAATCCACGCCGTGTTAAAAGAACTACTCACCGTCATAATCGGGGTACGCAATGCCTGATGTACTATGTGGACTCTCGAACATAGGTCCATGACCAGTGTTTGTAGCCGACGACGCTGCATTAGCACTGTGAACCACTAACGTAGCCGTTGGATCGGGCGATACACCGAGCGGAGGTCCATTTGCTGAAGTATCATGAGGATCGCCATCGATCGCTGGGTGACATCCTGGTATAAAATTGAACGGGTTGCCTGGATGTCCAGGGCTGAAAAACATATGACCCGCAATCAGAGGGTTCATAGTTGTCAGATTTCCTTCTAACGTAGGTATGTCCGTGCTGTCTTGAGAGCGGTTGGTATGATCACTTTGGCTTTGACATAGCGACAAACAGTCTTGGTGATGATGATGGCGATAATGGCTCAGTAAGCCATTGCATTCATCGCTCGTCACCGGTTTATCGTTGGAAACGTCGTTTTTCATACGTTCGATCCAAGTCTGAAAATATGTATGGAAAGAAAGTTGTTTTCTGTTTACCGATTAATCAGGAAACATGCATCTAATTTTTAACCAGCATTCACCTCTGTCTAACATATTTCAACCCAAATGGCTTTGTTCGTTATATATCATAAACTACGTGATGTGATTATAGAGATAAATGCCTCTGTGCATGAAAACTAGATTCTACCAGGGATATTTCAAAACTTTAGAAACATGTGGTAATAAAAAAGCTTGAAACTTGGGAAGAACCTGCAGTTATAAGTTGCCGAAACCTATAAAAGTACCATAAAATACGTTATTCGAACGTCAGAAACGATGTATAATTTAAAAGAACCAAATTTTTTTGCAGCCACGAAGTTCGAGGCATTCTTTGCTGAAGCGTAAACTTCTGGTTGGCTTTAGGTCGGTGGATTCAGTAGGTTTGCTTCTAAATAGAGTCTTAAGACTTATTTGGAATGATGTAATTTTAATACCGCTTTATAGTTACAAAAATTTATTGTGATACCTAAAAATAAGAAACTTCTATAAATACAATTATGTTATTCCCGATATTAATTATCAATCTAATTAACGGTATTAGATTGCTAGCTCCGAGTAATTCTGAAAGAACGAAAAAAATGAAAATCTCCAGAATCATGGGTGGATATAAACTTTTCAGTGCAAATGATCATTATAAGTAAACGTACTTGTATTGTTGATATTTCGTCAAAAGTGTGATACTGTAGCAGGCTATCTACATAATCCAGCTGAGGGGCTACATGCCTAAAGTACTGCGTTGTCTACATTTTGTGTGTATGGTTGCTTACCATTGATGCAGATGATACGCGCATTTTTATCATTTTGTTCGTGAATCTGGGCAATTCCAGAAGAGGGGTCTGTGATTCTTTAGCAGGCTATTTACATAACTCAGCTTCAGATATACATGCCTTTAAGTGTGCGTTGTCTACATTTTGTGTGTATAGTTGCTTATATAATAAGATAGATGCTAATATTGCTATCTGTTTACAAAGAAATTTTGGAGTAAAATATGCAAAACTTTGCGTTTGCTTTCTATGTATAGCCTATTGACAGTATGACTAATTTGCCTAAAATTTTTATAGAGCGCGTCTTTTAAGCAAAAGGCATGAAGGCAATTTTGACTGCAATATCTGCTCGATGTAGGACTGTCGGAAAATGAGTAAAATTTTGACCTAAAATGCGAAAAATACAGACAACTCTGCATTGGCTAACACCTAGGAGACATTTGATCACTTTAACGTTTGAACATTTCCGGGGTTCCGGCGAGGCCTCTCTAATAGGTGATGGAATTCGAGGTCACTTGCTACACAAACAAGGTCGCAAAGACCTTTAAATATGAGTCGCACGCAGATAAATTTTAGTTTACCTAAGAAAAGCATCTTAAAATCAAATCATAAATAATCGGTGATTTTGCAGCATGGAAATTCAATAATATACTTATTCAATTTTAATAAAATTGTTATAGAAATTTCACTGTCAACACTGTATTTTTCTTGCCGACTGAAATATTGAGGTTTTCAAGTTTAATCACTAAAGGCGTTCAGCTCTAAAGGTCACCGACTGGGAGGGATCTCAGTAGTCCAAATATAGTGCGCTATGACATTTTCCGACCTCAAAGCATTTATGCAAGAGTAAACTATTTTAAACATTAAGAGAGACCTATTTTGACACCATATACAAAACGTTGTTAGCGAACAAAACTCGAATTGCATTAGCCGTATCCAATTTCGACTTTTTTCTGTTCTATAACGCCATTAGCGAATGCAATTCGGCCCCTGTACTTTAACACCAATATGTTCGCGAACATTTTCAAATCATAATGTATGGATTATGAAATGGATTAATTTCTGTTCTTTAACGCAAAAATGAAATTTGTGTTAAGTGAACAACTCAAATGCAATCGCTTTTGTCAAAAGAGGATGGTAAGGGGCGCAGCTTAAGTTTACTCATGCATGATTGTCTGTATGTTCCTCTGGTTCCGCCATTTTATGCCTTATAGATTTTAAGCCAACGACCTCATTGGAGCATCTAGTTATTTATAGATATGCCAAATCGGTTATGAATCTATTATGAAATGTGTGACAATTATTTATACATACCACATTTTGACAACAATATTCCGAATAATACAATAGATTTTGCAGTATAATAGGAGATGTGTATGATTTTGATAATAGCTGCACCAATTTGAACACAGAAGATAAGACCGCATGATACAGAAAAGCGCGTTACCTAGTTATTAAGCTTGTTTTTATGCCAGCCAGCGTTGTATTCAGTGTTACGGAACATTGAATTAAATGTTTAATGATTTATTAATGCTGTGGTCGATTATTCGTGTGAGCTTTTGGTAGCATCGATTATAAATAAAGCATTGGGCTCATAAATCCTGAATTAAACTGGCAACTGACAAGCTGGCTTCAAAGCACAGTATACAAAAATAAAATTAGTACTTATTATTAAGCGATCAGATCAGATGTTGTGTTATGACATGAAATAAGAACCTCAAACATGGCAAGATTTGAAAGGAACGACATTTATATTTATACACCAATTTTTTCGGGATATACATTGTTGGATAATGGTATGAAATGAATTTACTAGATAAGCAAATTTTTCGTTTATGGGCCATAAATACCACGTTTCAGTCATAATCCATTGGTTGGAATACAGTAGTGATTGCAGTGTAACGCCACCAATTAGCAATCAGTCAACATAGTGGATAGCAAGCTAGACAGACGTAGTAGTCAACGTAGCGATACATAAAACGAATGATAATATTGGCTGATAACTTATATAGGTTTCAATTTTGTTGCTCAAATTCAATGGTTATTATCTATGATTATCCTAATACCCCAATGGGAATCGCAATGACATAGAATAAAGTATTGGATCTCAAACTCTCAATGCTATGTCATTGTACAGTATAGGCGTCTATAAATCTCGCTTTTTGTGGAAAATATAAGTTTATAACACCTTCTATAAGATAGAAAACATGTTTCCAGAAGTTGGTAAGATCACTGAATACTTTTGTAGGCCCAATGGCCGCATTCATTACCTACCGTGTACACTATGTAGCATCATGGTTAGGGATATTATTCACGAAGCAATGTGAATGCTGTGAATGCTCCTAATATTTTGACTTTCTATACTAGATTAGGCCTGATATGCTGACATTATTTTGGTCAATACAGAAGCTGCCGAAACCTAGCTCCACGTTTTAATGTGAATGTTTTGAGCTGAGAATCTGAACATAATTTGTTTAAAATCTAAAAATATATTTTATATTTTGATTTCTTTTTCGTTTATGGAAGCTTTTGAATACTCATCTGGGCTTTAAAGGATTCAGTTTCAAGTCAATGTTACTATATAGGAAGAAAGAAAAGAATAATAAAAAATTATTTAGATTTTTTTACATAAGTTGTTCAGGTTTCGAGCTTTAAATTTGTGGCTGAAAATTTGACCATTTGAACGCAGATGTGCATCGGGCAGGCGAATATGCGAACCGATTCTCTGTTATACTGTTATCGGTCATGCGAAGAAAAATAGGATAAGCATAAAAATCGCTGCCAAACGGAGCGGTTGTTTATGCCCCTCCCGCATACAACGATGCGTGCCGCTATGAGCACAAGTGATTGAATATGCTGAAAACGTTACATGTTTATGTGCAGCAACCACGTATAAGTTGTGCGTTCTTCCCCTCACCCCCCCCCCCCCCCGGTTAATTCAGTGCCTTCCGTCGTGCCCAAGTTCCCGGCTCCGGTCTTGTCTGGTACTACGAAGGTGTATTTGGTACCAAAATTTGCGTCCGGTCTAAGTTTATCTTAAATCCATACACGAAAACATCGCACTACGCGAAATTGTGTTAGTTTAATTATAAATTTCGTGTTTTGTTTTTAAAATTTCAACTTTAGATTTTTTATAGTAAACTATGTAGTATATATAATATAACGTGATATTAGCTGCGAAAAATAATTTATTACAAAATATAGCAATACTTATAGAACCAAAAATTGTACTCACCGTTGAGTTAGCAGGATCAACCGAGGCTAGCGGAAATGCATCTTCACCTGTTGTACTTGAGATTTCGTGCTTTTGACCCAGTAAATCTGAATAAGCAACATTGGAAAAATTTATATCGCAGCGCTATTACGACAAACATTAGCAATTATGAAACCAAAAATATTAATGTGGATTTAAATCTTTATTTAAGACTGTGCATGTCTAAAAATGCTAGTCCAAGTCTTTAGCGAAAGGAAGTCCATTCGTCAAAATAAGATTTTCACAAAAATTATAGTTGAAGTTGACAGCGTACGAAAATTACCTATCCAGGAAAAATAAAAGCTGAATAAAATATGTCAATCAAAAACAACAACAATTCATCTAAGAAAAATGAGTTACGCCTTCGAGTTTTCCTTAATAACTTATATACTAAGAGCTGGTTAGTACCGCTGTTAGTTATGGGCAATGGTTTCGCATCCGGATATTATCGGCGACCTCCGGGCTTCTGAATATCCTAACATTAATTATGCACCAGTTACTAATATTAAATTTGATTGGTTTCTCTTCCTTCCACTTAATGTAGATTCAGGCTGTCTAGTTTAGAATATGTGAGTTACCCTTAGGCACTTCATTCCGGATTACCGATTAGTTGAATGGCCGAAGTCTTTCCATTTTCAAAATTGTACTGATTTCCGCTTTTGTTTTTCGCCGTAATCAAATTTATGACTTGATAAAATTATTAGGGTCGAAATGTTTGTATATACAAATCTAGATAGTAATTATATAAACACTTTTTTGATTTTTTAAATAATTTTTGTATCAACCGAGTTAAACCAAATCCCTCGAAATTTTGTATTTTAGGAGCTAGGAAGTTTTCTATTTCGTCACAGATTCTAATTGAATGATTGCAATTTTCATAGATCGTAATTCTCAATTTTTGTTTTTTTTATAATTTTCAGGCGATTTTTTGGACTAGCCATATCTCAGACTTCGACCATTGATATTGCAGCATGCAACATAGACTAGAAATTTAATAAGAAAAGTCTATAGTTTCACGATTGGGCTGTTACAGTATTTCATAATAGTAAGGAATAGTTTGCTTATAAGCATGCAAGGGCATACTTTAATAAGTAAAAATACGAAAATTTTACCACATGTAAAGTAAAATATTGTTATATCCATTGGAATATTTCCTTCAGAGTAAGGAAATGAGTGCTGGATAAGTGTTTAGAAAATTGTACTTCATTTCTAAATTTCAAAGCAACGGATATATGCTGAAATGTGTTAGTAATATATATTCTCTATTAAAGTTCCTTATCATGCAGGAAAATATTGCTATGACTATAGGACGATTTTCGGTTGCATGCAGGACAAATTTTCGGTCTTTACTGGTAACGAAACTGTTCCATTGCACGGCTTTAAGCGATATAGCATATATCTTGGACATGGTACTCTGTGATGTTCATTTTTAAAAATGTCGAAATTCAAAATAACAGTTTCAGATACCACAAATTTCTACATATTGGCCGAATATATGAAATTTTCGGTCTTTACTGGTAACGAAACTGTTCCATTGCACGGCTTTAAGGAATATAGCATATATATTGGACATGGTACTCTGTGATGTTCATTTTTAAAAATGTCGAAATTCAAAATAACAGTTTCAGATACCACAAATTTCTACATATTAGCCGAATATATGTATTTAAACCAAGACATTGTTTGGACTACATTTACAAGCTGGCAATATTTGGGCCCTATTTTGCTTAAACCTTCGTCACTGGCCTTTAGCTGGCGTCCGATGGCTCTCTTGAACCCTCTCTACATCCCAGAAAAACTCAAAATACTCCAAATATCCACTTTATACTGAATAAATTAATGGTAATTATAAAATGACTTAGCGTCCGTTATAAACTAAGTACTCTTAAAATGCGCTTAGTCGGTAAGCATAGTGCAAGTTATACCGCAAATACTGGTGGATATAGAATAAGACATTATTTCCATCTCAAATCATTAATATATCACAAATTCGAACTACATCAGTTAATGGCAAATTACAGTAAAAAAGGATCTAAATATTAAATCAACGTTTGAAAGTTTACAGACGTTGTGCATGTCCGGATAATGATATCCGATGCATCCCACAACTATACCTGACTATCCGGATATGGTAAACAATATACATGCCCTATCAGTAATGGTTATATTAAATTAAAACACATATTTCTACTGAATAAACAAGCAGCTTGTAGGCAACTACAGATGTATATATATATATATTTCTTGATATATTGAAAGCCAAGGCTGCTTGGGTGGGACAAAAATGTTTCCACGTTTTATATAGTTTGCACCAAAAATGCTAAATCCAATCTGACATGAGATGAATATTACACGTTATATTATGGGATGTAAAAATATACGTTAACAATGTATATAATATACGTTAAACAAATACATGACTATTCATACATGCTCATAGATGAGTATGGGGTTTCCCACCCATGAGGCACGCCCCACCTCTGACCGATTCCCTGCCCATAACCCCTGCTAGGTCGCATCCCCCACCGACCGGCTGATATCCCTAGGAGGCTGAAGGCCTCCACCTCCCTTACCCCGATCACCCGGTACCCTTTGTACGTCGCTCCTTCAGCTTGCATGATGACTATTTATATACTGAATATTTATTATTGTTAGGTTCACCCTAGATAATACCAAACATAAATTCGCAAATAGTAGGTATGACCCCTCTAATTCCTGAACTCAAAGATGCATACATCCAAATGTTGTTCTAAGTTGGAGGCAGGGGTCACCGTCGCCTAGTAATTATTAGCATATTGCGACAGATACTACTGCAAGCAAGACACATCATGAAACGTGCTAAGTTAGAAATCATTAGTTGCAAAATTTTGTGCTAAAGTAGATCATCAAGCTTCTAGGTTACCGCAGTAAACCAAAGATTGCTACGTCATCGGATATCGCTTAGGAATAGACGGGCGGATATATGTAATTTTATAGTTTTAATTTTGAGAGTGGGTGCACCTATAAACTATATATTATGCCGTTAATATTTTTCTAACGTTAGCAAAACTACGGTACCGATTGCTAAAGGCAATATTGTCGACCAAGATTCATGTATATTTCGTTGTTATAATTTAGGGATTTGTAATACTAGGTTCTATTTTGGTGATGTTTCATCATGCTTGTGTCGCTTTTGCGACAAGCGGATAATATTTTAAATTCACCCCAATATTCATATATTGCTGCGAAATAACTGGTAAAAATATTTGCCTAATTTGTTTATCGTTGCTCCGACATGCTCAAGGTTCAGCTATTAACCCTTTCATGCCGGTATTAATTTGTGTATCGTGCAATGTTTGACACACTCAAGCCTGCGCCAGGAATCGAACCCGAAACGTTCTGGTGAAACTTGTGCACGCAAACCATTTGCTCGGTTCCTTAAGGATCCTCACAACGTGATCGAATAATAACGCACGCTCAAGCGTACGACATGCGACAAACTCAGTAAACACAACGACTCGTAATGTGCGTTAGGTCTATTTGGACCTAGTCGGCATGAAAGGATTAGTGATTGATTTCTACTGACTGAGTTAATTTTTAGTTATCCATTTTGTTTGACCTAAGTAATTCATGGTTTAATCTGCCTAGTAAATATTTAAGAACAATAGCGCTAAACCCGACGGTTTCAATGAAACATATAGTTTAAATTTATTAATATTTATTTATTTCTAGTTTAAATTTCCGCACCTATTATCCAAATGAAATTTCTCCTAAAATATCAATTTATGACGTAGACAGTAAATTGAAGAAATAAAGAAGTAATCGAAAAATTGCATCGACTGATCTTTGAAATATTGCAGCGACCTTATTATCAGCGTTTCATTTAAGTACTTTCGGGCACATTCACTAAAATGGCCCTCAAACTTATAGTGAATCAAATTTTCATATGATGATTTTATAAACCCAACAGCTACAACAGTCGTATAAAGAGTTGTATAAAATATGTACTTTCTACATGTGTTGCATACAAATAAAGCAAGCAATTAATCTGTGTGGAATTGGTGACATCATTCTTAACGACCATCCCGGCTAAAAATCCACCGCTTCAAAACCTTACAAAGATTCTTCGAATTTTAGTGACAAATACGTTTTATGCAACTATGAGCTAAAGCATCATGTAAATATGAAAACCAATAGCTACTGTCGGAATTAGCGTAGCCACATCCGTCTCAAAATGTAAAATCAAACAAAGCAGTTTGACTAGAACAACATCTAATCTAACCTAAACTAGATTTTTTCCCACCACATCCACCGCCGTTAGTTAGTGTTGTTGTTGATGATGTTTTGATGCTATCCATGCCATTCGGCATCCCGCCTGGACGTCCCATTGCAGACACACCGTTTTCATTCGAGATCGTCAGTAAGCCATCGTTTTTACTATTAGTATTACTACTACTGCAATTGTTATTAACATTACTATTGCTATGAGTGTGAGCCGAGTGTCTTTGATGTTCTATCTGCGGTTGTTGTGGATGCTGAATCCCAAGAAGTCCATTTATTGAGTATCGAGTAAGCTTCGCTGCCGAATCGGGACTTGGTGGTAAGCCAGACTGATGAACGGTCGAATTTATTGCTGGGGAATTATTGCTAGTAGCTGCTGCGTGATGCAACGGAGGCGGTCCAGGTCCGTTACGCAATGGCGGTGGCTCTGGACTGTCGGGCGGAGTTGACGACTCTCTTCGACGATGATGACTGCTGTTGGTACTGTGATGACTGTGAGAAGACCCTGTCGGGAGATGTTTGACTTTTTCGGATGCTTTATTTCGCACAATTCTGAAGTTATGTGGCAAAATAAAGTAAAATGTTGGTGTAGCTAAGTGACACATAGCTAAATCGACTATGTCTCAGAATTTTGTAAACCACAAATAGTTTTGTGTATATATAATCGTGTTTTATAGGAATCTGTGTTATAGTTCTGCAGCGAGTTACTGAAACTGGAGCAAAAACTGATTTGGTCATCGACCATGACATTATAGCGATGCAGTAATTTGGGGGGACAGCTGGTGCGACGGGGGTGGGGAGTCGTCGCCAGGTGAGATCAGGTTGCCGGCGGGGGGTGTCGTCGGATATGATAAATTTTAGAAATTCCCCGGAAGTCAAATTTTCAAATATTTTTGGCACCCATTAATATTTTTGTACTAACCTTTGCCAATTTCCACCAATTTTCCCAATTTCGCCCATTTTTGCTCATTTAGCCCGATTGTTGCCAAAATTTTCCGCGGCTTCGGCAAGGGCGGTGGTTCAAAGCTTCAAGGGGATCACACTAGGTCACAGGCGATTCGGCGACGTTCCGAAGGGGTTATGAGCTTCAGTGTAGAATGATGATCCCAATGTCCCCTATGAACGTGTACGATATAGACAGTTGGTTAAAATAGTTCAGCGACGTGATAGGCAAAGCTTTATTTTCATATATTTGCCAAAAAATGTTAATGTAGCAGGGAGTCTTGTAAATTTTTTAACAAAATTTTATTTTGTAAAGATCGAATCCGACCGCATTAAAATATTTTATGTTAAAATGGTGGGCGGCATCGAAACAACGTAATGCTAACCTCTATGTCATAAAGTTAAATAATATAGAAGCTGTTGTAAATAAATATATAAAATAACTGTATAAATACGATTACAACAACGTCGGCCGCAGAAGTACTGGCTACAGACGAGATTTGTAAGCAGAGTGAGATAGGCTAAATACGCATTTGATTTCAGACGCTTCCTACTACTTATATTACACTTTGCAGATGAAATTATAAAGAAATCGTGTTATGCCAAGTATCACCCCAGGAAATAAATAAACGTCAAATTTGGTGCCCTGCGTTTCTAAAATTGTTCTACGATAACGTTATAATTGTGGCTGCAGTATTGAAACAAACCATTCGTACCAACACTTGCTTCGGTTGACTTGTTATTATTGCGTTTAGTTTATGCGGTTGTTGTTTCTGAAACACGATTGGATAGCGAAGTCCGAGACTAAAATTGAAACGACAGTAGCTATGCATTGAATAATTTTGATAGAATTTATTCAGTTACTGCCTAGGTAGACAGGTAGTATTAAGAACGTATACCTGTGTCATTTGGCACAACATGCGATGCAATTACGAAAAGAAGTTGAAACAAAAGCATAAATTGAAGGGTATTTAATTTAGATTTAATATTTGAATTTAGAACAGTTAAAAGCAAAACTTAAGTTGCGTTCAACCGTTCAAACTCTTTGCTCAAATGCTGAGCTCAAAATCGGAGTTCAAGGTTTGATCAAAATTTATACTGGAAAAATATGGTAAGCTTCAATTCTTCAATATTTGAGCTCTAATTTTGGGCTGAACATTTTTCAAGACATGTTCTTACCTTTTGATTGGCTAAAGTAATATGCTACGAAATTTAAACAGTGTTGATCAAATTCACTAAAAGGTCAAAAATTACTTTCAAATCTTGATCGAAATTTGATGAAAATTTAACCAAACCTTGAGCTAAAATTTTGATAAAATTTTGAGGGAAATTCTGAACGCTGGTATACGACTTTAGAAAAACATGCAAAAAGCAATTAGAAATGTTTCATCAAAGTCGGAAAACCGAATAAAATGCATCGGGCGACTTACCGATTTATTGACGAAACACTTGGAACATTATCTTGATCACAGATACCATCAGCGAGAAGTCGATCACGAATTTCCCACGCAAACATTGTCGGATTTTGTTTTTTATATTCGGCAATACAATCGACCACTTTCGGCGTTGCAACTTTGGGTTTTGAGCCACCAATTACACCCGGCCGGATCGAACCAGTTTCATAATACCTTAAAAATAAAAAAAAAATAAAAAATTACACAGTATAAAATAAATGGAAGAAAAAGTTTAACAAACTAAATATTAAAAACAGGACGGGAACTCAGCAAAGGTAAAAACGATTATTATAATTATTTAAGAATGCAAATATGATATGATATTGTTACGTGAGAAATGCGTGTTATGGCTCTGTTTATGTACATGTACATTTTATGTCTATTACAAAATAGCCATTTATGCAAATCATATTCCAGGCATCAAAAATGCATCCGTCAATTCTGCAGTTAACCTAAGCAAGAGTTGATGTGTAGAAATCAAGCTAAGCTGAAGAGTTCAGCACATTTCCGCGGAGTCGACTATCATCGACCCATAACCTAAGGGTATGCTTGAACAAACTCTGTATAGCATAGGCGCAATTATAGGGCGAGACGGGGGGACAACTTTCACTTTTTGACACTTAAGTAATCGTCCCCCACGTTTTTCGACTGATAAAATTTCAAGTGCTCTGTAATAAACGCCCGTGAGTATAGATTTTTTAATGCCGCACAAATTACCTCATTTTTTTGTTTAACAGTAATGGCTTTTATTTGTTTTTATGCGTTTTGCCTCAGTACATCCGGTTTTCATACATTTTTTAGAATTACTGTTTAATGTTTTGAACATATTCGAAACTTATTTGAAACATAAAACTTATTCGAAACCACGCGCATTTATAGCCTTGTTTTTGCCAGTAGCTGTCCCCCACTTTTTTCTGTATTTGCGCCCATGCTGTATAGCTATTATATAATAAACTGTAATATTGCAGTGCTATAATGCGGCGTTCACGTTGTAATGTCCCCGCAGTTTGGAACTTTTGTTTTGTTGTAATCGCGACCTTACCGCGTAGATAGTCAGCGTCAAACCCATAGCGTAAATAAATCCCAGAAGGTATACGACACATTAGCTACTACATTTTTGTTTACGGTATCTCACATTCATTTCGCTACGATTTTTCGTGAATTAACAGTCACTGACAGTGATTGCAGCAAATGCTAGGTATTATTTAATTTACTGTTTGTTTTTGAAGTCTCTATATTTGTATCTTCAAATTATGCACATTGACGAGTTGGTAAGCTATATACCGTGAATAAAAATACAAAGAAGACACGGTGGCCTTGACACGGCCGAAAAAAAGACAACACCCCTAGCTAGATATCGTTGAGAAATTTTACGAAAAACAGGGTATCTAAGTAACAGGGTGTGGCTGACACCGTGTGCAGTATGAAGGTTCCAAACTTTGGGGACATTACGAATATGAACGCCGAATAAACCATATGTATCACTTATTAATCAGTTATTTTTCTGACATTGCAGCCCTTGCCTATAATTGGGAGTCAGAACGCAGCGATATCCCCCTATTGTGCTCGCTGGGGGTAAGTGTCGACGGTCAACCAAAATATTCAGACGCAAATATAGCGAGTTCTGCCAATCCATAATCCATATACGACGTAGAAGTCGAACATAACGTCGGACAAAACGGCAAAAATGGGTCGGTACTGACATGTTAATCGCATAATAAACCGAATAGACACAGCTACAAGATCCATTCTACAACAGGGCTTATATCGTTCCTTCCATATTTAGTCCAAAAGAACTAACAGTGTTACACCTAGCTGAAACTGTTAAACGTGCGATATTTCCAAACGAGCACGTATAGTACACACCCTGGAATCAACAACACTACTGCATCACGTGTTAGTCGCCCTGTTGTACCAGTGCTGTGTGTTGATAAGGGTACCTGAGGACAGGCCAGATATAGGTTCAAATATTGCAGCGAGTCACGGTCGCTAGTCATGTGCAGCGCACAGCTTCGCATGCCTGTTAGCACGTATTTTATCTCATATTCCTATGTTTCATTTCACATTTGATTGCTCGTAGCAATTCATTCGCATTTAACGTGGCATTTGTCACATTATATTCAATTGTATGCAAGTTCTTGCCACTCACATCTAGTCATGTTCACCAAACTTCTTTTAGTGGCCGCTGTCGAAATGACTAGGCGGTTCAATAAAGTAAAATTTACCTTAAAAGACATAATCTCTGGTGTTTATTGGGCCAGTGGGCGTCGTCTTCAAACTGACTAAGGGCTCGTTGGGCGAGTGCGAGTTATGTTCAATAAGTTATGGGTCCGACATAAAGGAAAATATCTACCAGTCTGTACGAATCCGTTTTGTGAGAACTGTGTAAAAGATTTTTAGGAGGCCGTCTCAAAAACCACATGGCTTCACAAGTGAGCGCTGTCGCAAACATTGTGAGACACTAATCTATTCCAAAGCGTATTTGACTGCCTAAAATGTCAGCAAGTTTCCGTTTTGTCTGCCTGCAAATGGTGATAGTGTGGTTAGCCTAACCAGTGCCAGCAACGACAAACAGCCACGATAACGGGTAGACTGGTTTTGAACTGTGTAATTACGACCTTGCCCAACAGCCGCTATATCTCTATACTTCCCGAGCCTTAAATAACTATATAGATCTTCGGCTGCGAATCTAGAGGCCGTATATGTCTCTGATTTGTTGAACTACCCTAGGGATCAAAAATTACTGCAACCAATTTTTCTACTGAATACACGTACAAAGCTTGCGGCTATAATAAAAACCTGCTAGCACATTATAGACTTATGCTAATCTCCCATTTTAAGCAAGACATTTAAGACCACGTTGTTTCAGGGTACCTTCCAATAAAATGATTACTAGCTCGCTCGAAAAGTAAACAGTTTCCCATTCGGCATTGGCATGACTTCAAAGCTTGTGTTTGGGCAACTCTGGCTGCTACTACAACGAAAAGAGAGATCAGGTCTTGCATCCCGACAGAATCTGGGTACTCTAAAATACCTTTTCAATATTATGCGCATTACATGACTACCTATAAATATTTAAGCATACCTATTTGTATATATTTATGTTTTAAACACAAATAAATTTAAATATCTATATGTATATATTTACATACATGTATATGTATATATTATTTAGGTGGAATATTAATGCAAACTATGGTAACACTTATGGTGTTATGGCACTATTCTAATCATTTATCAATTATATATTCGAAACAGTCGTACTCTCGATATTGGACATTTTAATAAATCAGCTTAGCAATTATATTTTCAATTTAGTTTGAAACAAATTATTATAAAAGTGCAAACAACAAAGTTTCAATCCATTTATTTCTATGGCTCAGCCCAATATCAAGCACGGTACCTACGTATTCGCCGCCCACTAGTTCGATTGTACAAACTCGATAGCAAGCCACTAATTCCTGTCGCTGTGTCGCAGTTTAGGGCACAGTTTGTTCTAGGAGTCTCTGTACTAATAGACGGTGCAAGGCAATAGAGGACAGTTATAATATTATTAATGATGTGCAACGGTTTCGCATCGTTGGTTTGAATATGACCGCCAATATATGTACCATTACGTCCATGGCAGTTGGAAAAAGTGAAACCTTATGGGTTTCCCGGATCACAGCGATCCAACCTTGAGAGATATATGAAAATTCGGTAATTACTGCCAAATGAAGGGCATTTTTGCAAAAACCGCTGCATCAGTCAAGAGAACAGACACATTCTGGAATGAATTACGCCAAGATCATACAAATACTATGTACTAACGAATCTATACGCTAAAATAACTATAAAAAGCATGTAACGAGCACAGTTGTTACATTATTCTAAATATAAAATTCTTAATTTTTTTAGAAATTTCAATGAAAATGGATACAGCTGTGTTAAATATATACTTTAATCCATCAATAATCACTGTATAAGTATCTATACAGGTTACTTAATATCACGTGTTTTAATATGCACGTTTATATCATGGTAAGGTTCTTCCAAGAGATAATTAAGACCATTATTTGCGCCGCTTTCAGGAATTTTGCCGATACAATGAACAAGTAATTCTGAAACTGATAGATACTAAGCATTAACTGTCATTTGAACTAGTATCAACAGAAACGATGGTGACTTAGATATTTAAAGAAATGAGACAAATAATTCATGCTCTTTTCTAAAATAAGATTGGTAAGTGCAAAACAGATCCTTCTATGGATGACGGTTTACTTCAAACGTTATAGGTCAAAGACAATTATGATACATAGATATTAAACATAATATCGTATTGCAACAGCTGAAACTTGAGAATACATTTTATTTCATGAAGCTTAATTTTTCGTTGTGATATGATTAAGCTTTAGCTTAAAAAGTATGCATTTACGTTTATCTACACCAGGTGAGCGACAGGGTTTGAACAATGCTTTTTCAAGCCATAATAATCTCGAATTTAATAGTTTTGTTGCGAAACTTTGCAACAAATAACTGATTTCGATGAAATGTATCAGCGTATAAGACCTTATGTTTGATCCTAATATCATTATTCTGCCTCTAATACCTATTAAAATCTTGATCGAGGAAAGACGGCTAAAACCGCAAGTGACACAACATGAATGAAACTAAACGATAAAATTTAATTGTCTTGCTTTAAAACATTGCAATGAATAAGCCGGTTTGGTAAAAATTTCGCAGGTTATAAAGCCTAATTTAGAAAACATTCTAATTGTAGCACGGCTGTCAAATGATGAGCGAAACGGAAAACCGTCGTGTTAACAGGGCGCGAAATCAAGCATTCATGTCGTCACGTATTATAATTTGAAAATGGTTCGAGCGATGTTGTTTAAAATTGTCGCAGCGCTTTACTTGTATTTGAACTATTATAGTACATGTATCAAATGTGAAGATCTATTCATCGCAGATTAAGGCCTCAAATCTACAATTTTACAACAGAAACTTAATCTTTTATGGTTATCTTCTATAAAGTAGATAATAGCAGCACAAGACTTGAATTTTCTTGCACGACGTCTTATGCAAAGGCAAAATATTATACCTTCATCCGCGATGGCGCATGGTTCCAATTATCTATATCGGAAAAGAAATTTAGTACTGGTTCAGCGAGGATCAAAAAGTAACCATCACTAGGATGAGTCATGGCAGGTCATCGATTTGTGTACCAAAGCTCACAAATTCAAAACCACTAATCGTTTATCTCTTGTGTATCACAGTTGTTTCCGACCTCTGACCATCTAAAATGTAGGTATGAGACCAAGAACTAGATTGGCACCCTCCACTCTATTTCGGAAAATAGTACATTTCAAGGGGCATTTCACCTTCCTGAAACTTTACTAGAAACACGGTGACGGTGTTTAGTAAAATAGGTTGATTTAGTACACGTAAAGTGACTTAGTTGCCTTAATTGTGCGAATAACTGTAATATAAATAGTGATTGCTTTTGCTAGGTGCCGCTTATAATCTCTATGGCTATGTCATAATAAAGTTGGTTTCCTGCATCAGACATTGCAGAGAGAACGACGGCAATAGTGCTTTCCAGAATTAGCCCATGGAAATCTTTTGGGAATTAATAATCGAAACAAGCGTTGGTTTGAGAAAACTCTTGTGAATGTGAATTAAAACAATAATTTATTCTATATGTGTTACTACAAAAATCTGTTTGTTTAGTAGGTCCCTGTTAAAAAAACCACAGCAGTGTCAAATTTAAAATAATAAATGACCTCATCGCTAACAAAGATGCAGGGCACACAATAAAATATGACAAAGTTTAAGTCTTATTACTGGTAAGTTCCGCATGCGTTTGTTTATCGGCTGAGTCCTTAGTTTCCATAGGGGTAAACACCTCTGCGTCAACATTTCTCTTGCTTAGGTCTGCAGACCAACACCTTCTGTGTAGCGAGTATAGCGAGGATGGCATATCCTACATGTAGTTTATGACCCTCAGCTTGACTTTTGCCGAACATCAAATTCAAAACAATCTTTATTTGTGCTTGTCAAGAATTGTCTGAAATTGGAGCTGTATTCCTAAGGGGTTTAAATGTTCTCGCAGTAAAATGTCCATATCGCTCTTAAACTGATAACAATGCTGAATTAAATTCTGTGATACATTTCTCTTTAAGAAATACAACGTTCAAAATGTCCAAGAAATCTAGTCCGCCTCAATACATTTGTGCTTGAAAGTAGCAAATGATTACCACTTACTTTCCGAGTATCTTCGACACACAACCATGAGAAACTCGTAGTTGTCGTGAAATATCACATGGACGAACCCCGTTATGTGCCAACTCAACGATTCTATGTCGAATACTGTCAGGCAGAGGTCTACCGTTGACAAATACACCGCCCAGCTGATTGACACCTGGAAAAAATATGTAAATGTTATATATTACCAACTACCGTTGCGCCTTTTTCACTAAATTTGAGGAAATACGCAATTTCTATATTGAACTCACAGCTTTCCAAAAAAAGAATGATAAGCCATTATACAAATTTGGAACAAAGATACCGACCCATAGAGTGCCTTTTATTAGATCAGACTACCTCCAAGCCGAAAGTGCAATATCAGGGTTCCAAACAAATTTCCAATGGTTGCTGAAACATATCTTCTTGCGGTTCATATGCTGGAAACTTTACTACCGTTGTTTCTTATAGACCCTGTGTCCTAACAAACATTAATTTAAAAAAATTAGAATTCAAAGTAAACTCCAAAACGGAAGAAGCCTTCGACACCGGATTTCCCATAAGGGGCGATACTGTTACGGTCCATTCAGACATAGGTATATCGTATATTAACTCTTGTTCTGTGGAAATATTTATTGTCTTATAGGCCCTGTGTCCTATCAAACATTAAGTTTAAAAAATGAGAGTTCAAAGTAAACTCCAAAACTGAAGAAGCCTTCGACACGGAATTTCCCACAAAGGGTGATACTGTTACGGCCCATAGAGCCATAGTTATATTGTCTATTAACTCTTCTTCTGTGGAAATATATTTATTACCGTTGAGTCTTACAGTCCATAGGCCGTAGCAAACATTAATTCGACAAAATGAGAATTCAAAGTAAACTCCACAACGGAAAAAGCTTTCGATACGGCATTCCCCACAGAGGTCGATGACGTTACGGCTTATCGAGCGACAGGTATATCATCCATTAACTTTTCTTCTGTGGAAATATATTTCGTAAGATGAATAAATCAAGCATGCAAAATACATTTACAAAAAAATCGAAAGAAGCAATCCATTTTGCCAGTTGATGGCAGAGCTTTTGAATATAAATGATGAGTTCTTCCCCATTGTACCTTTCTAATGAAGGGATACAAAGAAGGTGTATATCATTATTAGCGTGCTGAACTGGACTAGGTCTGCGAAAATTTAAAATGGGCATTAATACGCGTTTACAGATGTCGAATGTTATTTTTTCTTTAAGTAGATTGTTTGATCAAGTTTTAAATTTGAACTATTATTAATCAGTTGATCGTGACACAGGAATAATATAAAGCAATGTGTAACCCATAAGTTCACAATTGTAGCGAAAATAGTGAAAAATCGGATCACTTACCCTTACTGCGATTCTATTTATGCTATACAAATTTTGTACAATACCTAAATTTTAGCAAATTGGATCCACGCCTTACCATGATACAAATAAAAAGAACAGAGATTGCGCTGATTTTAACGCAAAATGCCAGTTTCGTGTCCGTTAGTCCCCCGAAACAAACGCATTTGGAGCTCTAATTTGCTGTATATTTATACCAAATAAGATCATAACCTTTCTGAAAACTTTAGCTGAATCGATGTCCCTATTGTTAAGTTATAAATGATCACATCCAAAGTTTACTTGAATTTGGTATGGAAAAGAGGATTATTAAACACTAGCTCTACAACCGGTGGAGTTACAAACACGCACAAAATGTTGTTCTCTAATAAGCAATCAAAAACTAGCTAAGTAAATCATTTAGATAAAACATTTGATTTAGAAAAATTTGGAAAATGATCACATCCAAAGTTTACTTGAATTTGGTATGGAAAAGAGGATTATTAAACACTACCTCTACAACCGGTGGAGTTACAAACACGCATAAAATGTTGTTCTCTAATAAGCAATCAAAAACTAGCTAAGTAAATTATTTAGATAAAACATTTGATTTAGAAAAATTTGGAAAATGATCACATCCAAAGTTTACTTGAATTTGGTATGGAAAAGAGGATTATTAAACACTAGCTCTACAACCGGTGGAGTTACAAACACGCATAAAATGTTGTTCTCTAATAAGCAATCAAAAACTAGCTAAGTAAATCATTTAGATAAAACATTTGATTTAGAAAAATTT
>JASANE010021193.1:0-16393 GCA_030248225.1 Trileptium ribeirensis
GTTCCATTATTATAGCAATACTTTTACACAAAATGTTTCATTATTATAGCAATACTTCTCACAAAATGTTTCATTATTATAGCAATACTTTTACACAAAATGTTTCATTATTATAGCGGTACTTTTACACAAAATGTTTCATTATTATAGCAATACTTTTACACAAAATATTTCATTATTATAACGATACTTTTACACAAGATGTTGCATTAATATAACAATATTTTATACCAAATGTTTCGTGATTATAAACGAGTTATTATGCGCGGTATTTTATACAAAATCGATATCTAACACAATGCCACCTTTGTATATAACCGGCCAGGTGCCGGCGCTTCCCGGTACGAATTTTGAGTACAAAAGTCCCGAAATGTCCGTGACAGGGCCGAAGCGGCCCTGTTACATAAGCACAAAACCGACCATTTCAGAAATGAAAGCCATTGTAAACTGATTACAAATTTAAAGTACACTAGCTTTTATAACCTTTTCATTTATTCATAACTGACGCTGATTGGTTGGTTTATTGAAATTGTGCCAATAGAAGCTTCTAGAAAATTCCGAAGTGATGAGTCATCAGTGGTATATTATAAAGTGGAAGGTGGGGCCCATTATTTTATGTATTACGTATATCTGTATAAGTATATATTATATAATGCGTGAGCGGAAGGGGACTATTATTATATGTATTACGTATACATGTATATGTATTTATGATATAAGGGTCATTAATCATATTTGACAGGTAATTAATCATTTTTGACAGGTCACGTGACCCAGGGTCATTAATCATTATTTCTCCTAAATATTTGACAGGTCATTAATCATCTGCGCCAGAACGCCCATTTTTCCTACTACTGTTTGCTGCAAGCCGGACACCAGCGGTCAGATTTCAAAAGCATTCAAACACGACCACAGTAAGACTGTACAATAAAGCTTCAATTGCACAGTTTCACAAGATTTGAAAACAATGACACAGGTTGTCGGCTGTGACAATTAATTACCAAAGACCGTTCATGATCGACTCTGCTGAAGGGTTTGAATCTCTTCAGCTTTATGTTATTTTCGTCTGTGGTACGTCGCGGTCTTTTTCGGCCTTATTCTCCTGGTTTTATGAGACACATTGTAGGTTATAAATACTACTTCCACCATTTTAGTGGACCACTGGATTAAACCTTATGTTCTCCGACCACCAGATTCAAAGCACACTCCAAGAACATAGTGCAGTCCGAATTTGGTAGTGAAGAACATGCGGTAGGGTTTACCTTAGGTTGTAAAAACATGAGGTCCGAATATAGTGGTCATGAACCTGGGGTCCTGAATTTCGTGGTTCATAAACACGGAGGGGTATAGATTTGGTGGTCAAGGCCTTGAAGAGCGGGTATGGATTTGGTGATTCAAGACCCTGAGGTCTAAGCCGGTGGCCCTTAGGAGCATTGGGTCCGAACTTGGTGTTAAGTACCTGAGAGTCTGAATTTGTTATAACGAAGCTATGGTAGTCTGAATTTGGTGGTCTAAGAGGACTGTGATTTTGGTGCCAAAGTGCACGGTGTGGCAATGCATTTGTTGGTCCAAGAGCCTGGTGTCTGAGCCGGTGGTCCAAGTACATGGCGGGCATGAGCCATGTTTAATGACCCACAATGCATGTCTAACTTAGAGGCTAATGCCGAAAACGACCACGACATATCGCGAACGAAAATAGTTAAAACCTAAGAAGTGTCATATTCTTCAGCAGAGGCTGAAAGTTATAGTCTCTTGATAATACTGAATAAAAGTACGAGCTGCGCCAAAACAAGTTCGGTCTTTTTAATTAGTGTGCAGCACTACCGGATTTTGCCACAGTCTGCCGCGGCTCTAAAGCCGAGCTTGACTAGCCGCGATCAGCCAGCGTGACATTTCTAGGCCGAGCCAGACCCTACAAATATATTTAGCTAATACTAAAAAGAGTCTTATAAATTGTCACAAGGGCCGGAATTGGCTCTAAAAGCCAGAAATATATGATGACAATGGAGGAAAATGTCGAAAAAATGGAAATTGGTGATATTTATGGTCCTGTATTCGTAAAACATCCTTCCAGTTACAATAGCATAATTTTCATGCATAAAAGAGAGTGTTTTACATAGCTACTAGGTTGGCTTGTAAAAGGCGCTGAACAAAAGTTTTGAAAATAGCAATATTTACGTATTTATATTTTGCCTGCACTTATGCGTCTTGGTAAATTACTGCTAATCTTGGCTTTTTTTGGGCCTAGAGCGAAATATTTTCCCTGTAACACAATCTAAACTGCTAATCTATTCTGCTAAACTGAATGTAATAAATATTTTTAAGTAGTCCGTCAATGCTATCAAACCCTGATACATAGCCGCTCCCGGCTCGTACAAACGTACTAGCATAGCTTAGCTATTTATTTTATTTATGAATGGCTGGATGTGGCTGTGCCTTTTTGTTACGAGTAGGAATTTGCTCTGACAGAATCCGACCCTAGGTGCACATATCTTAAGGTAAATGATGCATTACAATGGCAAAATTGTTAATTTCCGGACGTCGTAGCTTTTACGAAGGAAGACAGTGGTGCCGTTCGATTTAAAAAACAGTGCCAAATTTCTGAATAAATTACAAATTCAGTTTTGTTATACCAGTATTATGTCCATTAAAATAGTGCTTATCCACCAATCGTGCTTTATTATGCGTAATTTTATTACAATATTAAATATATATTCAACACAAAATAAAGAACCTACTTTTTATACTGTATTTTGACCTTGGATCAGGCATTGAGTTTTAAAATTATTACTTCTGTGTCAAGAAAAAATAAATTTAGACAGCCGGTATGTCGATTGTATATACCGTAATCGTTTGGCCAATTAAGCTTATGCACGATTGCAACATGGAGCTGTGATTTATGCATGAATTAGTTTGTATATGGGTTTAGTTGTTTTCGAAACTCGAGTCGGTTGCAGGAATTGAATCCTGGTTCAACGATTGCGAGCTGTATGCACATTAAGCCACGCGAAGAAATAACAATGCATGTGGAGGCTAAAACGGCAGCGACAAGGGCAGCCGACACAACGGATATGAAAGGGTTAATGCCGCATGGAGCAACTCTGCATAACACTGAATTATACTAGCAATTTTAGTGAGAACATCGGGGAATGTGCTGAACGCCAAGCGCTGACGATTTTGGGTACTGTTTTACTGTAACCAATTGTTCCATTTACAAGATAAGCTCCAGGAAGAAATTTCAGTATTCAGCGGACATAATTTTGCTGTGCTCGAACTCGATCCAAAACAAAATTATGAGTATGGTACTTGTTTTAGATAATTTTTGTGCAAAAACTAGAACTTTGGAGAAAGAAATGGATCCTAGGCGGCGGCGTAATGACTTTGTGCAAATGAAAACGTAAAAAACCGAGCACACCGAGGTCTCCATTTACAGAATTTTGCAAAAATTTGGAATATTTAGCGCACAGAAAGGACATAACTTATTACGATATACGATTTATGATATAACGTATAAATCCGCATTGTGCCCAAAAACAATTTATGCCTACCATTTTACCAGTTTTCAATGTTTTTGGGAGGAATCATGTCTAATTTTTGCCAAACTTCTAAAAATCTTTGCCAATTTGCTACCCAATTTTGTCAATTTTTTCCCGATTTGTGTCCATGTCCCATTAAATTTTTAACTATTTTTTCCTCGATTTTTGCGTCCGACTTCGGTGCGGGGGTTGGTATGCGGAGCCCAATGGAGTCATCGGGCTATCAGATAGGGGGTGTCGGCATTGGCCCCGAAGGGGGTCCGAGTTTCAGCGGGATAATTATTCCTCTCCTCCCTATGAGCATGCATGCCAAATGAATTGAAACCCTTCTGTACAAACATAAATTAGCGTCCAAATCCCCTTGATCCGTTATTGTCATTAACTTACGATCAGCTGCTGTGGTATTCAGATGAACGTAGAGAAAATTTGGTTAGGCTAAGACCCCCAGTATACTAGATTTGCATCTAAAGCATACATGCTGACGTTCCGAGGTTTCAGGGGCAGCTGGGGTAGGCGGTGGGAGCAGGTCATCTCGAGGAGGATGTCCTCCAGGGGCGTTGAAAAAAGTTGTTGGCCCATCTTGCAGCCCAGGATCCATTTTTGCTATTTTCACCATGTGTTTACCAAATTTTGGACGCGCCTTCAGCGTTGGAAAGGGAGGTGCTGGTGCGCAGTACCGGGGGGGTAGGGGTACCCTCAGGTGGTAGATCGTGGCCTCGGAAGGAGTATCCTGCTGAACGCGTTCTTCGGCAATGATCTGTAAAGAGTCAAGCCTAATATGTCATGCTCCATCTAATTATATTTTAGACTGCGTTCCAAAAAAATCAAATCACTATTTCTTTCCGCGCGAGAACCGATATAAAATTCCAAATTCTCACTTCTTAACATCGACATTTAAAATCGTTTTTTCCGCAAAATTCCATGGAAAAACAAAAATGAGGCAAATTTTTAATTATCATGAAAATTACAAATTTTGATATAAATACAATTGTCGTAACTGCGGCGAGAATTAAACATAAATATTATGAATATTCTTGGTTATATCAAAAAATCATGAGTATCTGTATTTATTTCACGAACGGTGCCGCATATATACAATTGGTCGTTCAGAGTTACATTGCTATAAATTTAATGGAATTCATTCACGATGCCAAAATCTAGCCAAAAGGATTTCGGTGTTGTTTGTTTCAGCAACGGACGGGTATATAAAATGAAATATATTCTAAGATTTTAGCTTCAGTTCAAATGCTTGTAACGCATATCATTTTAATTTAGGACAGAAAGTCTATATATCTATAGTATTACTATACAACAGCAACTTCTTCTTCAAGATCATCTTCGGAATTAATGCTTGATGTCCGGCTGTCGTTAAGGCGTGCCGACAGTCGAGGGTACAGCTGAAATAGTAAAAATCAATCATTTTTTAAATAATTAAGGTGGCCGGATTGGAAAACAATGAAGCGGAGCAGCAGAGATTAAATGGAGCACTCCTTCAATGTTTTAGAGTGCGTTAGTGCTGTAATGCATAGGTATTTGAGAGATTTACAGCAATATTTTGTAAATTACTAAGTGGTGACAGTAAACTATGCCGTGTTTCTGGATAAAATCATCGTAAGTACATGATCGCTGATGTTTTATTATGATGTTTATATATTGTGTAACAGCCCGAGATTTTCAGGATTTTATCAGGATATATAAGAAGGAGAAAATATCCAAAATTTAGGTCAAAATACGGGGCAAACGTCATGGGATGGGCGATCGGATACCGGTGGAGCGTGCCTGGAGCATTGTATTGTGTACCATTGGACGTTTCGTTGTTATAAAAATAAAAATGTACTATGATTATAACCTACTGTGTCGTCACGCTCCACCCTTCCCGAGGTGCACGGGATGATTTTGGCACCAAAGTGGAATGCTTGTGACATTAAGCAGGGTATCCGGTCGACCCAAAGTGAATTCGATGATGACATGTGCATTTATAAGATATTGAATGTATGCATAATGAAATGTTATATTATTTTAGTTTATGTGGTAAAAGAGTGGAGCACCGCGTGTCCGGGTGGGTCTGCGCAGCATATGGGATCTTTTAAGTGAAAATCTAATGGGGAAACTTTTGTAACATTTCTAATCTCGAGGACCCATGCTGGCATGTGGTTGCGGAATAATTGAACCAATAAGTAAAGTGAGCAGTTAAATTTTGGAGATAGGAAAGCGATAGAACTCAGCTAAAGCGTTCATTTTGTAAGGCCTACTTAAAAGCAAACTTTTACTAGTTTTTGGACATCTAAGGCCAAGTAGGCTTATATCGTTACCAAGAGGGCTCCCTAAGGCTTCAAAATTTTGTGTTCGGCAACTTGGTCCCTACCGGTAAGTACTTAGGGACCACTAAGTAGGCGTTTAAACCCCCCAACTTTCAACGGCTCAAAGCTCAACCAAAATTACCAAACCTCCCCAATTTTTCAAGCTCAACACCTCCACAGTACCTCACCCTAACTATCCAATCGGAAACCGGGGCCACCTAACTTAACCGGTCCGAGCAGGACCCTGACAACCCTCCCGGGACACCAAAGTTTTCTATTTTTACCCCACAAAATGGCCCCTAACAGGCCTCCCATCAGTCTTACGCTCAAAATTCTGTTTTTATCAGTAGGCGACCAGCTAGGGCATGAACCTGGTCCCGCCCCCGGCCGCCTACTGTTTTCCATTAACGCGCAATCATCAAAAATATGTTGGCAGCTTGACACAATTTAGGCGCCCTGGGCGCTCGTATATTTCTTGTCAGGGAAACGGAGTTTCAAAGTTATAAAAGAAATCAATTATTTCAGTGGTCTTATAACCCAATCGGGCTTTACCCATTAAGAAATCAGTAATAGCCTTGGATCAAAATAGGAAAATTCACCTCTATTTAGGGTCAAGGATTCAAGTAAAATGGAGGGAAAGGCGAGTCAGCCTTATTACCTGTGAGCAGGCTTAGGGGTTGACTCTCCCTCGGGGGACCTTCGTACCACTAGATACGTGGGCCAAAATAGGGGCCAGGCCGAACACCCTGGTTAACCCGCCGGCAGCCTGCTAAGCTAAGTGGTTCCCTTAGGTCATCGCATAGATCACCGGGGAGTCGTAGAAGCCGGGGTTGTCCGGGCACCACACCGAGAAAAATGGTGGTGCAGCTGGGATCCCTTAGGGCCAGAACTGGTCCTAGTACATTGTATATGCTCTGTCCTTATATTTATACCCTTGATAAACGTATATATAGCAAATGCTTAAACAATGCGAATTGAATGCGGCGTACTTTAAATATATAAAGGTGTAATTTAGCGGTACAATTTATTTGATGTGCGGGCTCACATTAATTCAGCGTGATACCCATGATTTAATATATATAGGTTGTATGATTTTATGAGATGTAACAGCTTTGAACAATCTATTTTGAAAAGGACTGTGAGATGAGATGCCATCAGTCGCAGCTTATTGTCAAACGACATAAATTTCCCAAAGATATGGGCATATTTGTTAATACTATAAAATTTATACATATTTTCGTTCCAAGAAGGGCAGCTCTGCTTTGATACCTGATTGCTTTAGCCATTGTTTGCCATACGTAAAACTCCGAAAAGGGTTAGTAGAGATCCCTTAATTCTAAACTGTTTTTGTTTAAAAACGAACTTACACTTAACAGATTTGTCCAATTGTCCGTTTGTAACAAAGGATTGATTCAGGATTATTTTGGCTTGAAATACTTTATTGAACGTTACTCCCGAAGTAGCAAAATGCTTGGTAACTGCTCATATATACCTGGAAATGTATAGCTTTGAACACATCCTATTCGACGCAATTGTGGATACGTTCTTGAATTGTAAGGGCTGTGGTTAAATTTAGCGGATCTTACATCTAAGCGCGAATAAAGTTAATCTCCGTGTGTTGGATCATCGTTTGTATATAAATACAGGAACTTGTCGAAATTTGAATTTATTAGAAAACAAATAAATCTAAATATTTTTATGATAGTAGACGCGAGAGAAAGAGCCAATTTTTCAGACACTCAGCTCAGCTCTTTCTGAATCATGTCCAGCTCTGATCGGCTCTCCCAGTTAGATCTTAGGTTCTGGTCCGAGTCTTCATGAACCGTGTTCGGCTCAGCTTGGGATGAAAAGCCAGGCTCGGCGCGGCTTTTAGGATCCAAATAAATAGTAATTTTGTGACTAAGTACAGGGAGCATAATGTAACATAGGAATCACAACAAAGGAACTATATTTAGTTACTTTTAGAGGTTTTAAGTCCGGCAATTCTTGCTGTTTTCTGCTGTTATAATTATGTTTTGTTTTGGAAATAAGACCTTAAGAGCCGACTGTAGCTTTTAAAAACGCACAGAGTTCGGCTCGGGTCTTACAAACAGATCCTAGTCTCTGGCTCAGCTCTTCAGGAATCATGTCCGGCTCGGATCTACAGCTGAGCAGAGAGGAGTGGCGCTAAGTCAAGAGCTTATTTTCTGATCTCTATATGATAGTCCTGATACGCGCAAGTGAGGTTAGTTTATATAGGCTTTCCCAAATCTTATCTGTGTTTAAGCTAGAAATTAATGAAATAAACTCCAGTTTATAACAAAAGCATTCACTACAAATGTTCGGCCTCTAGCAAAAAGTAGAAATTGGGCGCATGAGCGTACACAAAGAAAATTCCGCGGCACTAGTCCAACATCGCCGCTGGCAATGCGTTTGGCCAGCCACCAACCCCGTTCCGAAGAATCGTCTCGCTTAACAATCGTTAGCTCGTCACCATCGTTAAACGAGAGTTCGTCCGAAAACACAGCCTCGTAGCGGTACGCAACGAACACATGACCATCGTTCAAAGCCGACGTGCCTAGTTTCGCTTGGATTGCTAGAATATTAAAGCATGATTTTTCGGAAGAACCGATGGCTTTAGATCTTGTTTACTCATTGTGCAAAATATGAGGTACACAAATTTACAGCATAATAAAATAATAATTCTTGCATTTATATTGTGTTATTGCAACTATTAATTCTTTTCCTGATGCCTGCCGGCAGCATTATGTGTGAGTCCAATTTAGGTGCGCAAAATTTAGCGTCTTGTCAAAATCTCGAACTGAATCGTGCAAAATTTGGCGTTCACATTTGTGCCATTAATTGGTATACGTATTTCAGTGAACGCAAGCACGTGGTTTATGATGCGCGAATGGAATTTGCGTATGCGCACATTTGCTTAGTTCCCATGTGTGTCCGGGTTCATTAAATGACGTGCTGAATTGGACAGCTATGTTTGCGGTTTATTTTTATAACACAATATACGAGAAAAAACGCGATTGGTAATCGCGTTTTATTGTTTCGCGGCCAGCAAATTGCGATACTAAATTTGTTTATACACGCGTTATCGCAACTTGTGTAACCGTGAATAAGGGAAAATCGCGATTTGTGCCCGTCGGGAAAGTGACATGGCGAAAAAGTAACCCAGGTGTACATGCCTAAAGTGGGCTCACGCATTAATCACTATAAATAGTATCCACCCTACTAAGATCTCTTAAAATGCTTGTCACTATTCTTTAAACTAAACGTAAATCCTAGTTGAAAGGTAATGATCCATCCGAAACTGATAATTTTATGAAAATCGTCTGTTAGAAAGTGCATTCCCCAATCTAAGTAACAAGCAGTAATTCTGTACGAAACTCACAGAAACGTGACCGACTGTTAACTGATTACGCTGTTTGTAAATACTTCTGTATTGGTCTAGATGTTTACCCTTCTTAATGCAAACTAATGGTTATCTCCTACTGCATGACTAGAGAAAACTAAAGAAGCACTGCAGGAACCTTTATGAATTTTTCAACGGTTCAATATACCAACAAGACATATAGAAAACATAAATATACTGTGTTCCAAATGGTCATTCTAAACGCGTAGCGGCATTTCGGGATGTATTCGTGAAATTTGGGTGGCTGTCTGTCTGTTTTAATTGCGACGTTGGGGCAGGTTGCGGCACTCAGCATCAATCTCTAATTTATTAATACTAGGACATCTGCTGCATTACGAACTTCTTTCGGAAACGCGTATCAAACGATCCACAGTGTAATGCAGCATATACACTTGATCGCACCATACTCCCAATGAACGGGTTAGGTGTTCAATACTCGCCGGTGCTTATTTTTTTGCATTTTAAGTAATTTTTGTTTCAGCAAACACATGAGCTTATGACGTATAAACACAGAATCATATCTCAAGAAGCATTAATGAAAAGATTAAATCAAAAAAGCAAGTTGGTTTTAGTTAGTATGAATGATATAAATTCAAATTTTACGTTAAACTCAAAGGTAGGTTTATAAATATTAGGCAGAACTGTGGGATAATATATCATTAGATAACAGATCTACATTGAAAATTTAATTTAACTAAGACTAATAGTTATGCTTTAAAACATTAACTGCCACTACACTGCGAAATTCAACGTCAAAAATTTGTGTTATTTAGTTTCCTTATACTGTTTTATTTATTCGCAAAGATGTTTCCTGAGAACGTAAACAACTATGAATTAGGCTAGCAGTTATGAAATTGGAAAACCACACGGTTACCTGAGGGGGCGGAATATACAAATGGCAAAATTCTATTTTTTACAGGAAATGCTAAACTAACTAATAATAAGTTGCTTCAGAAGCACTGGTAATACTCTTTTTATTGACATTAAAGAGACATTTTTATTGATAAATTTTAGCTTGATTTATCAAATATTTGCGGAATAGGATTTTAGAAAACATGTTGTGAATTTTCGTATGGAGTGATGGTTTACCGGTGAGACAAAATATCTGAAATCAAACTAGGCGGAGCCCGAAATTTTGTTAAGGGGGCACCAACCAGAGACCATCGGTTTGGTACAAGGATAAACCAAAAATACCACAAAATTCAGACTGCCATCCTTAACAATTTGAAGAGGTAAAATTTAAATCATTTTTATGATTTTACTAAATAGCTTATAATGAGCGTTAAACAGTTTAATTCAAGAATGACAACCTCAGTGACGTAGCATAGTCGATACAGTAACATGGAACAAAGTTTGTGTATAATTAAACATTAAACATAGGACACGTCGCAAAACGGCTGTGGAAATTCTACGGTCCTAGCGAAGAGTCTCGCTATCTTAATCTTGGAGTAAGCCAAGGGTTACAATCGTTCAATTGAAGAGATGTAGGTATACACGTAGTTGTCATTGATATTGGCTTACTTTTCATGGGTGCTACATAGAGTCCTCCACTTCAGAAACTTTTTAAAGTTTTGATGAAATGTAAAAACAACATATTAAGCGTTTGTAAATTTGTGATAACACCATTTTTCCTATCGTTTTTCTATTATAAACAAGTTTTCAAGTACGAAACAATAATGATCACATAATGCGGTTGTTGAAGCAAGATCGCTTACTGTGCGTCAATAGTCCGTTGTCAGGAGTAGAGAAAACGTGGTGGAATCAATATAAAACTTGCTTGAGTTGGAATAGGGCTGTTTTCAAACATTAAAACCTAATTCATGTAGCACTAGAACAAGTGAAACAGCCTGTAGAATTGAGCTTCTAGCCTCGACTTGCGTATACGGTAACCCGGAGGACCGATAAAAACAAGTATATACCAGCTTAGCTTGCTCAAAATTAGGAATAGTCAGGAATACAATTAAAAACGAGAAAAGGTGGTGGAATCAATATAAAACTTGCTTGAGTTGGAATAGGGCTGTTTTCAAACATTATAAGCTTATTCATGTAGCACTAGAACAAGTAAAACAGCCTGTAGAATTGAGCTTCTAGCCTCGACTTGCGTATACGGTAACCCGGAGGACCGATAAAAACAGGTATATACCAGCTTAGCTTGCTCAACATTAGGGATAGTCAGGAATACAATTAAAAACCAGAAAAGGTGGTGGAATCAATATAAGACTTGCTTGAGTTGGAATAGGGCTGTTTTCAAACATTAACAGCTAATTCATGTAGCACTATAACAAGTGAAACAGCCTGTAGAATTGAGCTTCTAGCCTCGACTTGCGTATACGGTAACCCGGGGACCGATAAAAACAGGTATATACCAGCCTAGCTTGCTCAAAATTAGGGATAGTCAGGAATACAATAAAAAACGAGAAAAGGTGGTGGTGGAATCAATATAAAACTTGCTTGAGTTGGAATAGGGCTGTTTTCAAACATTAAAAGCTAATTCATGTAGCACTAGAACAAGTGAAACAGCCTGTAGAATTGAGCTTCTAGCCTCGACTTGCGTATAGTGTAACCCGGAGGACCGATAAAAACAATTATAGACCAGTTTAGCTTACTTAGTATTAAACACGAATTCTATCAGTTACAAGTATACATATGCTTCGAATTTAACTCTTACCTTCGTTACGCCAAATATTACCCGCATTCCTGACAGCGTATAAACAAGCAAATGGGATGAAATTGTTCCGTATTTAAGCTTTTATCCGTCCCGTCTAAACGGCGTAGCTAGGGCTCCTACCCCTTGGCTCATACTGTTGGGGTTTCATTTGATAAAAATTTTCTGCTCACTATTGTGAAAAAAACGTAAAAACTAACAAAAATTGTATCTAAAGTTTCTTGGGAAAAATTTCGGCGCTTCTTGCTAATTAGTTAATTTTCGCTTATATTTTACCGGGCCTCCCCTTAGCACTCAATTCTGACAGGCCCATCACTTGCTAAAATTCTGGGTCCGCCCTAGTCCCATCGCGCCTTGATCCAACCAGAGCACTAACCCACTTACCCTGCAAATACTGCGAGCAACCGTCGTACCCATCTTCTTCTTGCTCGCATTTTTCTGCAGGCGTTTCATGGTCGCTAACAGTCATTGCAAAAATGCAGGCACCGTGCTCGACCAGAAATTTGACCATTGGTAAATTATTGCACGAAGCTGCGCAATGCAGTGGTGTCCTGAAAACAACAATCGCTACATTGGGACGTGGTACATAGAATTGAAAACTATGACACAAATATGTCATAATTTAACTATGCATTCTGAATTTTTTATTCACACAATTGTATAGCTTTCTCATTTTAATTGGTGCTATTGCATTCGCTTGAAATCGTCGCAACTGTGCGTACAAATTTCCGAAGGTAGCTATGTTATTTTAGGCGACATACAGTTTAGCCTAAGCTGTTTAAAACTAAAATGTTTAAAACTTATTCACTGTAAGCTTATATCTTACAAGCACTGCTCAGTTAATGATTTGATTCGTTGTATATACATTTAATAATAATAATAATAATAATGGATTTATAACGCGCTTTTTTCGCGAAAGCGTCTCAAAAGCGCAAGGTAAGTTTTACACGTTAATATCTTTCAATCAAACCTGTCACGATTCCGTTGGAAATAAATAAGTCTTGAGTCTAGATTTGAAATGAGACCGTTCTAGGTCTGGACTTCGCAAAGCAAGCGGCAGTTTATTCCATTCCGAAGGCCTAAAAATTGGAAGCTATTGTTTCTTGCCACATCAATTCGCAATTCGTTGGCAAGTCGTAGTCCGGACGAAGTGGTAAGAATGTCAGAAATATATGGCGGCGTTTTCGTAGTAATTGCGTTGTATACAATTAGAAGAATCTTGTATTGGATGCGCTTATCTAGCGGCAGCCAGTGCAGACGCCTCAGGATGGGTGTTATGTGTTCCTTTCGACGAGCCCCCGATACCATCCTGGCTGCTGCGTGTAGAAGACGCCGAAGTGGTAAGAGACTAACTGTAGGTAGACCACAGTACAACGCGTTGCAATAGTAGATTCAAGACATGACGAAGGCTCTGGAAATAGATTGTGTTGTATCAATATCCAGACGGTTTCGAATACGGCTTATTTCTTTTAGCTGCCATGTGCAGGTTCCTGCTAGCTCTGCAATATGTTTTTGAAATGTCAATTTCTTGTCTAAGGTTAGACCAAGTACCTTGATTGTGTCAGTAGCACGAATGGTCTCATTGTCGATATCAATTGGCTGGCCGGAATACTGCTGACGACTAAAATAGATTAGTCCGGTCTTTGAATTATTAAGTTTTAATTTATTATTGCGAAACCAATTGTTTAAAAAGACGAACAAGCGCTGAACAGATGAGACAACCTGAGCCTCTTCAGATGCGGAGAAACATTTATACACCTGAATGTCGTCGGCATAGCAATGTACATTGAAGCCGGCTGCGATAATTATTTGAAGCAGCGGAGCCATGAAGATGTTGAATAGTATCGGTCCAATAACGCTGCCTTGTGGAACGCCGCTCAACATTGTTGTATTTTTGGAAAAAGTTGTTCCAATTTGGACGCGTTGCTGGCGATTCGACAAATAGGATTCAAACCACGACAACGAAGGCGGCGACAGGATGATGTCTTTTAGTCGCTGAAGTAGTGCTGACTGATCAATTGTGTCAAAAGCGGTTGACATGTCCAAGCACATTAGAAGTGTGATTTGTCTTCTAGTAAATGCTGATTGGATATAATTGCAAATTTGTACTAACGCACTCTCGGTAGGATGTCCTTTACGGTATGCTGATTGGAATTTAGGAAGATGGTTGTAAATGTCCATATGATAAACCAGCTGATCCATGACTACCCGCTCCATCAATTTCGCAATGTAGGAAACATTCGAAATTGGTCGAAAATTGTTCATGTCATTAACATCAGCTTTGGGTCGTTTCAGTCGAGGGTGGATAATGCTGCTTTTTTCACCGATGCCGACAGTCCCAGTCGTTAGAGATTCATTGATGAGAGCGGTGGTTGGGCGAGCCAATTTAGCAGCAAATTTCTTACAGATAGCTGGTGGCAGAATATCCAATGCACAGCACTTGTTGTTACTTGTTTTGATGAGGTTAGCGATGTGTTCTTCGCTAGTTGGAGTAAGGTGTAATTGTGAAACGTCATTATTGGCTGTAGGAAAAAAGGCTGTAATGGAGGAAATTGGGAACGAATAGCTGTAACTTTGTTACAACAAAATGTTGCAAAATTTAGACTTGATTATAAACATAAATCATATATTAAATTGCCGATTCCCAATTCCAGAGGAAAGCAAGCATAGATCCATGAGCAAACACGGTTTGCATTTGTGATATATAAACTACTTAAGATGTTGGACCTCCCCAAAGAATTGGGAACACAGTAAAATCCGGCAGGTTATTAATTGTCCTGTTCACCAACAATTATATATATACTAATTAAGCCCCTTAATGCGGATTGACTAACACCAGGACCGGTATAATGGTGTGCATGAATAGTAGATCTTCTGTAAACTTCGATGGAATAGTTCGTGAAGACACCACACCCCAGGCTTGAGTGATTGTACTAACACACGGCTGTTGAGAGGCTACTACTAGGCCAAGTGAGTATATAAGTACTAAAAAGCACAACCACTTTGAGTTTCAAACAAGAAATTATCAAAAAAATAGAAATAACGCCCTTGGCCAGTATGTCAGTATATACCGAATGAACTACGAACTACAATAATTAAGCCTAAAGTATTAGCATCTGGCTATCGCGCTACTCTGCCAGATAACGTTATCAATGCGCATACCAATCAATTTCCACAATCGTGATTACAAATCATAAGAACACACTAGTTGAACTTACCATCCGTCAGAATCTTGAGCATTTACGTCGGCCATGGCTTCAACGAGAAAACGAACGATCTCATAGTGACCGGCACAAATCGCATTGTGTAACGCGGTGATACCTTCGTCATTACTGCGACTCACTGTGGCTAGCTGAAATTTAAAAAACGCCAAAATTCACATGCAAGCAGTTCGATACAAATATCGTCAATTTTAACGTGTAAAGTTGAAACTGTAAATCACAACCATTTAGCGATATTACTAAATCGGTGTGAGCATTCTCACGTTGCGTCTATGTGGTGTGACTGTCGCTTTCGACCAGGAACCAATTTATGCATTACATCAAATATCACTTCGACGCCTCACAATGAAGACTAGTGCTACATATAACTAGCGATCTTGGGAAAAACGGTAATTTCCAACCGATGTGTTTTTCCGCATTATAGTAAATTTGCCAAATGTAAGTCACCCCCTAAAGTGGGTCAGCCAGAATGTCGGAGCTTGTATTTATACTTATAGCAGCGTTAGCGCAACACAAGATATATCATCATCAGGTAATGTTGCGCTGCCAACTAAATAACTGACCCACATTAGGATACCATTGACTCACTTTAGGAGACTCACGACCCAAAATGGGACCGCTGTCCTACAGTGAGTCATGATCATGTTTTTGATGCTTTTCCACTGGTTAGATGGTCACAGTGCCACTATCCGGCGCAAAATTTTGGCTGGTCGCGTGTCGGCACCCTTCATATTGGTATTTCAAATTTTATTACATTTGATTTAGTTGTTAAGTTGTTATGACAATAAAACTATAAACACCTCTATGATAAAGGAAAAAGGTGACTCATATTTAGCATGTCTACTATATATTTCAAGAAATTCAAGTTGTAAAGTAGAAAAACGTAAACGTTAGATACTTGTTAAGTTGAGTTTACGCCTAATAAAAATAGCTGGTACTAAAGTTATAAACTAAATCTGAATAACCTCAGAGGGGTAAAATTGTATGTTTTATTGGTATTAAAATTGTTCCATGTTTATGCATTGCTCCATCCACAAGATTAGCTCGTGTTAGGAGGCTTACTAATTTTATATTTAGGAGTTTAGCCATTTCTGCGATAGGTATATTTTCTGTTTTAATATTGTCAATTTTTTGGGTCCTTTGGGATGGCTTAGATACAAAACTAAATCCTTCATCATTTTCAATTTTAAAAATCATCATTTTCATTCGTAAGATAGTTCACCAACGTTGGGTAATGAACTAAACTTAATAATCCACAAAACTCGCTG
>JASANE010021194.1:0-32656 GCA_030248225.1 Trileptium ribeirensis
TAAAAACGACAGAAGACAAATATGCATGTGATGTTGATTATGTTATTTTTATGTCTGTTTATACTTCAAAACTGCATAAACGGTGCCAGTAGGTCACACCCAAGGGGTCGTGGTCAAAACATGCACAGTGTATTGGAACTTTTTCTTTCAAATGAGTTAAGTCAAACCCCTGCTGCACCGCGGCTACGCTATTGTTTTAGACGGAAACGTATTAAGTATGTTGTTTAAGTTTAGCTGGCATTTCCTTCAATCATGCAACGGTTCTGCGCCTTCTCCTGCTGATGGCGGGCGATACCGAACCTAATCCAGAAACTGAGATTATGCAGGAACGAACAGAGGTTAGTTTAAATTTATATTCCGCTTTGCCGTATTCAATCAAGAAAAGTACATTTCAAGCACATGTAGCTGCTGTATTTTTAGCAGATGAAGTTGACGGGATTGTTAATAGCTTAATGGTGTCGAGCAAAAAAATAGCTTCTGCTACGCATAATATGTTCGCGTATCGTATTCAAAATGGTAGCCAGGTGCACGCTCACTACCGGGATGACGGCGAATTTGGTGCCGGCCGTCGGTTATTAAGAACATTGGAGTTGGCAGGGTTGTTAATGTCTTGGTTACAGTCACCCGCTGGTATGGCGGAATACATTTATGCCCTCGTCGTTTCAGAATTGTTTGTTCTCTGGAAAATGATATCTTATCAGTTCATATTTGTAGATTGCATTGCGCGGCCGAAAACAGATCCCCCGTGGGCCATAGTAGAAGGTACTGATAAAACAACTCGACGCTCGCTGATTCCGAGTAGCCAGAAACTGGGTAGCCAGAAGAAGCAGGATCGTGTCGCACGTGATGAGAAGTATGTTGCTTTTACTGATGATAAAAAGCTGCGTGCCGGTATGCCTTTATTTACTAAAAGCTGTAATTTTAATTCGAATGTTAACACATTTCAGGGATTTTCGTTGCCCAGGACTGTTGATAGGCTTCCCGTTAGAGGTTGTAGTACACGATCAAATACAAGTCAAACGGCGAGTCGAAAACGACCAGTTTCTTGCCGGGGACGGTCCATTGCGGCACGCGGCAAAAACAGGTCTAATACACTTGAAATTTTATGTTATACTTGTTCTAAGTTCACTGTTTTTCAGTTTTTTTTATGTTTCGTACTGGCGAGACTACAGGGCAAAACACGGTAGTACACAATGTTACGTATTAAAATTTGGAAACATTCTACCTTGTAATGTTAGTACTCGGCAAGCAACCCAATTGAGAATTTTGCTGATCATTGCGGGGATCGAACTCAACCCTGGTCCTCCTAAGCCGGATACTACCAGGTTTGACATATATTCAAAGGAAGTTTTAGATAGAGCACTTCAACATTTGAATGAAGATGATTTGGACTTGAATTGCCTGGAACTAAGCGTTTGATCGCAGACGCATTGGCTACATAGAGGCGTTGTCGGCGTGGCGATTCGGTGGGCAGAAAACGGCGGATATACGTTAACTTCTGACAACACTTCGGATGGTGGTAGCCGTTTGCCGAAGTTGCCGGAATTTTATCAGCGCGAGGCTAGGATGTGGTTTTCTCAGATTCAGCCACTCATAGAAGGTCTTTCTAATACACTTAAGAGGAACGCTCTTCTGAATGAGCTTCCTACTAATGTTACCATAGATAGTGGCACAAAAGCCACGGACAGTTATATGGCCATTAAGGATTGCGTGCTGAACTACTTCGGCCACAGCGAAGACAGCGAACAATGCAGCTTCGGAAGTTGCTTGAGCAGCAACCTTTAGGGAATCGTAAACCTTCAGTTTTGCTGCGACAGCTGCAGAGTAAGGCGCACGGGCACGAAGACCTTGTCAAGTTACGTTTTATGGCCGATCTGCCAGAAAATGTCAGAATTTCGCTGGCTTTTGTAGATGTATGTAGCGGTGCTTCTGCTGTGGCATCCGTTGACAGCAGCTCGGCAGGTGGTGTGGACACACTTCGTCTGGAAATGAGAGAAATGTCGAACTGCATGGCAAGTCCCGTTTGCGGCATGGCGAATGGGACGTCATTTCCAACGTATGGAACTAAAGCCCTCATCTTTCGAGTACCGCACCTTAATAAGAGATACAGTTGGAATTTTGTGATTGCGGACGTGTCGCAACCCATTCTAGGATTTGATTTTTGAGCACTCACAACCTTGTTGTAGACTGTAAAAATCATCGTTTAGTAAAGTGTGTTGAAAATGAGCCATGGTCGTGACGCCTAGTCTACATGGAAGTAATGGTGGTCTCAAGGGTGGTGATGTGCTTTCGGTATCTAGTGGTCCAAATAGCAATCTACACAGTAGTATTTTGAGCAAAATTTTGTATAATTTCTCTCACCTATTTAAGGAGCCATCGATAAAAGAAGAGGTTACGCATACGACGGTTCACAATATTTTGACAGAAGGCCAGCCTGTATTTGAACGACCAAGAAAACTTTTCGGGGAAAAACTTGAAATAACGCAAAAATATTTCAAGGAACTTGAGAGCAAGGGTTTATCGCGGCGAGTCTCCATGGGCTTCCCCGCTTCATATGGCTGCGAAGGCCGACATTGTGACGCCATGGGGTCCATGTGGCGATTATAGGCGACTCAATAAACTGACGATACCGGATCGATACCCAATGCCGAATATTGAAGATCTCACTAATCGGCTTGGTGGCTGCAAAGTCTTTTCAAAACTTGATTTGGTATCGGCTTATCATTAGATCCCAGTCGCCGTTGAGGAGCTTGTGGTTTTAGGCCAATTGGTAAAAAAGTTGATGCAATCCAAGATTTTACGAAGCCACATACGATGAGAGGTTTGAGGCGCTTCATTGGAATGGCCGCTTTTTATCATAAGTTCATTCCTGCGTATTCAGAAAAGGCGGCACCACTGACGAGTATGACCCAAACATAAAGAAAAAGTTGAAATGCCCGCTAGTTTGGAGTTCGGCTGCTGACAAAGCGTTTTTAGATCTTAAGGAAGCCTTACAGAACAGCCAGTTACTGTTCTTCCCTGTGCCAAACGTAAAACTTGAAGTTGTCACCGACGCATCTAATGTAGCTGTGGGTGCTGCGTTGAATCAAATTATTGATGGACAGCGACAGCCGTTGTCTCTCTTCTCACGTAAGCTATCTGACTCAGACTGTAAAAATTCCGCGTTTGACCGAGAGCTTTTTATTAGCTATCTACTTATCACTCAAACACTATAACTGGCTGCTTGGTACCGAATTTATAATTCGGACAGATCACAAGCCGCTAGTACATGCGTTAGGTATGCGCAATCCAACACCTCAGCAAGCCCGATGGCTGTCTTATATTTCCGGATATAACTGCACTATTGAATATATTTCAGGTTCACAGAATATAGTGGCAGATGCTTTATGGCGGTCATCGTGTGCAGCAATCAGCGCATCCAGTAGTGATGCTATAGCGACCGCTCAACTGATAGATGATGAACTTCAACGTTTCTTTAAGTCGACGACGTTGCCTTTGAAAGGTATGAAATTATTGGGAAAACTATTGTTTGTGATGCCTCCACATCGGTAGTTAAGCCTTATATCCCAGTTTCGATTAGGAAACACATTTTTCGGGAAATTCATAATGTGTCTCATCCTGGCCCGAAGGCCACTCTTCGAGCTGTAATGCTGCGTTTTGTCTGGCCGGGAGTTAATAAGGAAATAAAGTTGTGGTGCCGGAAATGTCGATTTTGTCAGGTTAGCAAGATTGGACGACACACGCATAGCCCCGTTGGTGTAATTCCGACCTCAGCCTGGCTAGATACAGTTCATATTGACTTGGTTGAGCCTTTGCCTAGCTCAAATGGCAACACATACTTGTTGACGTTTGATGACCGTTTCACAAGATGGCAGGAGGCCATACCTATATCTGATATTTCAACGGCCACAACTGTGAGAGCATTTATTGATGTATGGATAAGTAGGTTTGTGCACCACGTGTTATTATTTCAGATCGAGGCACCCAATCTGAATCCGCCATTGGGTCCGAGTTAATGCAGCAGCTGGGCATCAGTCGCAAGCGTTACAAGCGACTGGCGCTGTGGAAAGGTTTCATTGGACGTTGAAATCAGCTTTGCGTGCAAAATGTGATTCTAAAAATTGGTCATTTCATTTACCATTAGTACTTTTAGGAATTCGATGCGCGATCAGCAGGGAAGGCGTCAGTCCTGCGCATGTTTTCTATGGAAAAACGTTGGGTCTTCCGAGCCACTATTTTGCGGAACTACTCCGAAATATTCTAAAGTTTTTTTATGAATTTTTAGAACGTTTTTGTCGGTGTTTCAAATTGTTCAACCCTATGTCGAACATACAGTAAGCCATGGTATGTGCCAAAGAATATGAATGCGTGCGTGTTTGTATGGATAAAAGACCCGTCCCCGTTAAACACGTTAGAGCCGCGATATCCAGGCCCTTACAAGGTGCTCGAACGCAATGATAAACGATCAATCAACGGGGTGTTCGAAATCGGATTTCTATTGATCGTCTGAAACCGGCCTTTTTCGATAAAGAAGATCAGCCTGGTTCGATTTTAAAGGTTCCCCTAAAATTATGTCTAAAGAGAATTATGAGACATTTAATGCAACTATTCTTCAGCCAGGGCATATTGTTTTAGTCAGGTTTGGTAATTACCCTACCTGGCCCGCACATATAATCGATCCAATCCTCACGCCTCTAGGAGCACATAGGAAACAGGGGAATACATGTGCAGTGCAATTTTTTGGTACTAACAAATTTGCTTTTGTACCCTTTTCTGGTTTTACCTTCTGTGTCAAAGCTAATAGAATTTCACGGCGAAAGGCATTTTGGTTGGCGGAAAAGGCGATGGAAGGTGATGGCAATGCTCATGATAGGATTGTTAAAAAATTTTCAACAAGTCCTAAAGAAAGCAAAAAAGTCCGTTTCGAATCAGAGCAAAAAGATTGTTTTATGACAACGAGCTCCACTCTAGGCTATGGGGGTAGTGTAGGATTTCAGTCACAGCGTTTATGACGCTCATTTGCATATAGCTTCAATAGCCAGAACTACAGAAACGTCTACGAAAGCTGTTTTGTTATAGTGTTCATTTTGCCACTTTATGTAATTTGTAAGAGTGATGTTTTGTTGAATATGCGTTACGTTTCGTGTGGCAAGTATGATCAGCACGACTTACTGTCATATTGTTATTAACTTGTGATTTATGGTTACGGGTTTTTACTTACTGTGATTCAATAAAATGTTACTTAAGTCCCTCATAACGGTAGCCATTGTAACTACAATTATGGACGCGCCGGAAACCTCATATTTTCAAGAATTATGGCGGAACATAAATATCTACGTATAACAAAATGTGTGATACTCGACCTAATTTGGCTTATCGAATAACTGCAGTAAGACTGCATTCTGTTAACCAAAATAACCGTTCAGTTGCGCTACAAATGGTCTCTGCATTCTTTTTCACATCCGCCATATCATAAAAACTATCACTTCAATTAATATAAAGTTTAATCGAACAGGTTGCGTAGCTGACTTGCCCCGACCAGGGAGATCTTGACGGCATATGGTAATGTTACCATAGCTGATATTTGCGATCATTTTGACAATAGTGCGACAAGATCAATTAGCCGTTAAGCTGTTGAAACCGGCATCAGCACAGCGATGTATTCCGAATTGTTAAAGGTTTAAGTCTAAAACCTATTAGTCCTACGTTCATGCCCTGAAAGGGAATAATTGTGATCGTAGAGTTAATTTTTTTGCAAATAAAGTCTACAGCATTTCGACAATGATTCGGACCTGGCTGACGAAATTTTGGGTCCGACGAAAGCAATTTTAAACCTAAGCGCCACGTTAACCAGCATAATTGAGTTTATTGGCGTGTAGAAAACCCTCATAACACTATGGAACTACATATGATGCCTCTGATTTTGACACTATGGATTGGCAAGTAGTATGGAGGAGTTTTTGGGCCGTTCTTTTTCGACGGTACTGATTGTGATTGCAGACAACTATCTAGTGATGCTGTGCTTGGTTCACAGAAAAATGTGTGCACTTACTCGACATCGTCAGCATATATATACACACGTGTGCATCGAAACTTTACATTCAATAGTATGCAACAAACCAGGTTCTGCGTAACAACTTTGGTGCGTTGTTACGCGCAAGCGCTTATGTGTAACAACATTTCCAATATAACAACCTTTCGAGTTTGTATTCGAGGACAACTACTTTTGAAGTCGACAACGCTTGCATTGCTTAGTTTCATTTGGACGACGTGAGCCAATCGGTATCGAGGGTCGGCGTTTATAAGATTTTGGACGTTCAGGGCTATAAATTTTGTAGTTGTTGCACAGGCCGGAAATATTTCTCTTGGGGCGTGGAGCCACGGCCTTAAAGTAAATGTTGCTTAACGAAGTTAAGCATTTTTGCATGAACTAGGTTTTCATCTAGCCCTTTAGAAATATTTTCATCGTGGTTTTCTCATCTTTGAAATAGGTTAATCAGTTGGCTCTCAAAGTACATGATTGAACCTGGCGGGTGTTCGTGTTGGCGTGCACAGTCCGTAGCATCGAAGCTTGAAGCGATATATCAGTTAGTCTGAAACAAAATTAAAATTGGTAGCCCCTATCTGGGTAAATGTGAAGCAAATTTATTATTGTGTTTTTCCACAAAATTGCTCTACTGCATTCACCACAATTGTGTTGGGACGTCCCGCTCAATTATAGAACCATCCCAACTCCACTGTGATACTATTAAAATTTTGTTGTTAATATATAACGTTGCCTTTCATTTGCGTTAATCCTAGTACGTCAAACGCACACTGGTGTATGCGGCCCTTGCAATGTGTTGTGATTTACCAACCGGAGTTACACATGAATTTCATATATGTCATGCATAGGAAATACCAAGCCAAGCTTGTTAAGAGTCAAGAATTCGGTCAATAGCAAAACATCATTTTATCTTACAATTGTACAGCATTCCTCGTCAGCTCCGTGTGGAAGGACATTTTCATTACCAAAATTAAAACTTATTATTTAGAACCATGTATGCATACAGGTACTGACCAGGCAAGTGGAATCTTTACGTTGACGTACCAGTATTAGCACTCATTGTAGTTCAGCGCTGACGCTTTAATTGCATAATAACGTTTTCTGTGTATAAATTCTGAGCTGAAATACTTTCAAATAGCCCCTATACCCCATTGGTAAGATCAGTACGGAATGGATATTATAAAAATTAACCCTGGGCATCTCAATAAGCAGTCTCATGTATAATTGTTAAACCGTTTACCGACAGTCCTCCACGCTGTTTTAAATGTTCATCGGATGCAGTGCAATGTTTAACACATTTGCACAAACTAGGATAATGGGTCTTATTGAATTACAGTATTGTTGATAACCTCTCATAGTGAACTAGACGTAAACTCTCATGATTTGACAACTACTCAAATTGATAAAAAAATCATTGCGTTTTTGGGAATTCAAATAAAACGGTAAAATAGTTATAATCTCAAAATGGTACAAAAAGGGATGGAATCGCACGGACTCAAGTAAATTCATTAGTGTTTCATGTACAGGATTTTGGAGTTACATTTAGCTGTTACTAAGAATTCAGATTTTTCGGATGCTTTAGTTTCCTAAATATTTTTGCGCTTTCACAAAAAATAAATCTAATGCATAAAGACGACGGCAAGAAAAAGTCTAAGAAACGCACCAATTTCTTGAATTCCGAAATATACCCGTAGCAGTACTCCTGTATCACAACCGAGTTTGTCTTCATTCTTGTCATGTTCCAGCTAAGGCAAAATGGCCCCACGATCTAGGCGTTCCACGTAGGTACAGAAGTATAATGGCAGGCATAAGTATTGTGTAGTCGCTCGGGTGGAAAATTGGGCCATGGCTAATATCACAAATATTGTTAACTGAAATTTTATGAGAAACCTTTATCTACACCACAAGTTGGTGACACAAATATTAAAATTTGTCTGCTGACAAGTGAAAGTCGATGTGATCAACTAATAGCGTAGCCCGAACGGTGATCGAGTGAGCTTACCCTAGTTTTTGATCCGCATTAATCATCTTACCCTAGCGAAGATTATACATATGACCAAATCCTTTACCGATAGTTCAATTGAATGCCTGGAAGTCCTAGGGCTGTTACTTGATCATGTCCAAATGTACCAGTTTGGGCAAAACTTTCCTAAGCCATATAATAATTGCCAAACAGTACCGTCAGGTTTGGCGAACCACAATGGAACCTCGGCGTGTGCATAAAAATGAAAGTTTTTCAGGCAAAGTCTCATAGCTAAAACCGCCATATATCATATATTTCCAGCTGATTCATCAATGCATTGTACTTTATATATGCGTGTTTCCAATGTTAATACCTTGTGTTACACGAGAAATGCTGTATTTAATGACCAGTAAAGCAGTTAAATGCATTGAGTCGCACCCGTAATTGAATTTAGGTAGTCAATATGATAGCATTAAGGTATTTAACTATACAAGCTATGTGGAAGCGTGAAACAGCATACTTGCGTTATTACAGCAGTACGTCACTGCCGTTCAGAGTCATCTTTATAGTGCCATGCTCAATTACGTGAAATTGTAATAGTTACCAAGCACAATCTCAGGCGATTTTTCTATGGACGAAGGAATAAATATATATGAAGAACAGATAGAAATGAACAATATTTGTGATTAACTCTTGCTAGAAGTACATTTGCCAAATACTGTGGCCGCGCGACTTCCTCCTTTCCACAGCTAGTATAAACCTGAAACTAGGATTGTCGGGTTATAAAAACACTGCTCGGACCGTACTAAACTTTCTTTTCTGTCTGATGTTCAAACCTTTATTCGGGCTGGACGCTCAATCAAAATCTCTGTGCGCTGTTCTATTACTGATCAGAATCGACCCAAAAGGGAACACTTTGCTGCACTGCGAAATACCGTTTGGGAAAGCAAGGCAACTGGTTAAGTCCGGAATGTAGGTAGATGATAGGTACCGATCCACTTTAACCCACAATCATTTCAGACCACAATTGGATTGCTCTGCCTCAGCGATGTACAAACGCAAATTTGGCTATATATATGCAAACACCTGCATCAGGAACAGGTCATCACTTGTTACCATAGTGTACAGGCACCATTACGTAATTGAACATTGCTCGATTAAGATATGCATTATATAACTATAGAATTTATCTGTCCTACGTGCAATACATTGTCTGAGAGAAAACAACACATTAAAACAACTAATTTTCAAGCGCATTGCACATATTTTAGTTTCTATATTTCTATAGTTTACGTCATAATGCCCACGTTAGCTATATTAATAGCACTGAGCGCTGAAGTACGACACCAATATCAAACTGGATGGGAACACCGATATCAAAATGGATGCAGCTAATATCTAACTGGTCGGGGGCCGTTATCAAACTGGAGGGGCACCTATATCAAACGGGAGGGGGCCAATATCAAACTGGAGGGGGCCAATATCATACTGAAGGTGGCACCAATATCGAACTGGACGGGGCACCAGTATTAAACTGGAGAGGGCACCAATATCAAATTGGAGGGGGCAGCAATATCATACTGGAGGGCACCAATTTCAAACTGGCATCTTTAGCACATATTTCAAATCCGCAGAAATTATTTTTACCTCCAATGAGCAAATTTGAGCTATCAAAACTTACCTTTAATAAAAAGCTGTAGGAGTTATCTCTTACAGCTTGCCATAAGAGACTTATGTATCTTACAAATTCCGAAACAGACACAAATCTCTAACAGCGAGCTAAGGCAGACTTAAATCTTTCAGTTGGCCGTAACAGATTTTTGTCTCTTTCGACTAGCTGTAAGAAGCTATTGTCTCTTATAACCAGCTATAAGAGACAAATGCCTTTTACAGCTATCCGTAAGGTTTTGAAGTCCCTTACATTTGCTTTAAGAGACTTTCGTCTTTAACTACTGTGCGTTACAAACTAAAATCTGTTATAAATATCCTTAAAATGTTTTTATCTCATATGGCCAGTCGCTAAAGACCTTTATCTCTTGTGGCCAGCGCTAAAAGACACAAATCGCTTACGGACAGCTGTAAGAGAATAAAATCTCTTGCAGTTGTTTGTAAGAGATTAAAATATCTTACAACTGACTATATGAGATATAAGTGAATTATAGCTATGTATATGAAACTAAAATATTATACAGCCGGACTTGAGAGATTTTTGTCTCTTACGGACGGCCCTAAGAAACAAAACTGCCCAGTTTTTGCACGCATTTTTCTGTGAAAGCTTCATACCTTTCGAATCATCACCAAAGTATTCAACATTACGTTTCAATCTCGGTTGCAATGGGGTTTTTCTCGATCATTACTTAAAAGAACTCTATATTTAGATTCAGCTGAACTTTTTAAAGATTCCACTAAGGGTTTATAAGCTGCGACAAGTAAAGCCACATTTGTCCTGATATGTAATTACACAGTTCGCATTCGTGATGCAATAATAGACTGCTAGAATTGTCACTGTTGGTGCGCATATTTACCTTAATTTAAACACCTTATCTGGTTTTTATAAAGCGGTAGGGTGTAGGGACGTCACTAGAATACTTCGACTTGGATGAGGCAGTCACGCATTGTGAAGGCCAACTCAGCGTGTGATCTAACAAAAGCACGTTGCAAAAATTTTGTTCTATTTTTACCCTGGGTGTACCAATATCAAACTGGGGGTGGGCATGCCCCGCGAGTGCCCCCATGGCGACTGCCCTGATAGGTTGTAATTCGTAGGTGTATGGGGTTCCCGTGGACTTAGGGGCGGGCAGATGGTTTCAAGGGATTTTATCGGAAGGTCGTCAGGGAGACTTGTAGCTATCATTTTCCGGTACACAATATTTGGTTCTTTTCCATTATCCTCCAGCACGAATTTGGTTAATTTTGAAAATACCGAGCTGATTTTGGTATCAATCGAGTCACTTCGATGAGGCAGTTCAGAAAATACTCATTTTACCTATATACCTGAAAAAAATTTATTTTCGGTTTTTTGAGGTCCCAATAGTGCCCCTAACCCTTTCATGCCGGCCAAGTCCAAATGGACCTAGCGCACTTCGCGAGTCGTTGTGTTTACTGAGTTTGTCGTATGTCGTACGTTTGAACGTGCGTTCTTATTCGTTCACGTTGTGAGGTTCCTTAAGAACCGAGCAACAGCTCCCATACAGCTTAGTGGTTTGCGTACACAAGTTTCACCCGTACGTTCCGAGTTCGATCCCTGGCGCGGGCTTGAGTTTGTCAAACATTGCACGATACACAAATTCATTCCGGCACGAAAGGGCTAGAGACCCCAAAATTTTTTTTCTTCGGGATACGGTCACGTTTGGTACCATTCGACTCGGCTTGACGAGAGAAATCTACTTGTGGGTACTTTGTATTGAACATCAAAACAAAATGTGTTTTCCATCAGACGGATTTGACATTAGTCCGACGGAAAAAAACATGATATATGTGTTATATATTATAGATTTAAAATCTTAAACAAGTTTAGCTAGTTTAAAGTTATAATATATATGAAAAAAATTCCGAATATTAAAATGTAATGATTTTAAATTTAACTTTTCACTGGCTTAAACATATTAACAAAATATAAAAATTCTAGTAAGAATATAATTACAGGTTGGTTCAGTAAGTTTGGTGCAAATATTTCCTTTTTGGTTTAGGCTGAATAGTTTTGTTTGATTTTTTTCTTATGTTTCAAAATCTAACCCACAGAAAGTATGCGTTCTCTCAACCCGCATCTTTTAATTAAATAAAGAAATGGTATTTTCCATAATACGCGTTTAATTTTAACAAGAGCAATTTGAGTAGAACATGTGAACATCCTACTTTACCTCTTTTATCTTTGTATTGGTGTTGTGCAGCGGTCAAAACGGGGGCCATCTGAATATTATCCCGGTCGATGGTCTACGTTAAATGGCCGTTGACAATTTTCCTGCCTTTAAAAACGTTGCAAATGCGACGGCCGGCGGTTAACGGACGTCCGTTAATAATTTTTTGCCAGACATTCGCGAAAAAAGCTGCTCTGCAGTTATGAGCCGCCGCGTGGTCAGCCGTAATCTTTACTACTGTATGGCAAGTTAATTAACCCACGCTACCGGAACTGTTTATCTCTGTATATAATCGACTATAACAACACGCAACTGGTTTGTGCCGTCTAGTGTCATCTTGTGATATTTAAGCATATAACACTTGTTTATCACTAGTATGATTCTATATTTTATGATAAACCTCAAAGCGATCCGAAGCTCAGCATTAATTGCTGATTCACAGAATAATGCGCCTATCCACTCGAAAATTTTTGTTACATACGACATGTCGTACGTAGCTGTGTTACATACGACATGTCGTCCGAAAGCAGTGTTACATACGACATGTCGTATATAACACTGGTACATAGAAATCTACGAAACTGCACTCCAGTTTGATAAAGGTTCAACCGTCCAGTTTGATATTGGTGCCCCCCAGTTTGATATTGGTGCCCCTCTAACTTGATATTGGTACACCGCTCCATTTTGATACTGTTCCCCCTCCAATTTGATATTGATGCCTCCTCGAGTTATATATCGGTGCCCCCTCCTGTTTGATATTGGTGTCCCCCTACAGTTTAACATTAGGGCCCCTTCCAGTTTGATATTGGTGCCCTCCTCCAGATCGGTATTGGTACCCCCTCCAGTTTGATAATGGTGCCCCCTCCAATTTGATAATGGTGTCCCCCTCCAGTTTGATAGTGGTGCCTCCCTCCAGTTTGATATTGGTGCCCCCTCCAGTTTGATATTGGTGCCCCCTCCAGTTTGATATTGGTGCCCCCTCCAGTTTGAGTTGGTGCCCCCCTCCAGTTTGATGTTGGTGCCCTCTCCAGTTTGATATTGGTGCCCCGCTCCAGTTTGATATTGGTGCCTCCCTCCAGTTCGATATTAGTGCCCGCTCCAGCTTGATATTGGTCACCCTCTAGCTTGATATTGGTGCCCCCTCCAGTTTGGTGTTGGTGCCCCCCTCAAGTTTGATGTTGGTGCCATTTCCAGTTTGATATTGCTGCTCCCCTCCAGTTTGATATTGGTACCTTCCTCCAGCTCGATATTGGTGCCCCCTCCAGCTTGATATTGGTCCCCCTCCAATTTCATAATCGTGCCCCCTCCAGTTTGATATTGGCGCCCCCCTACAGATTGATATTAATGCCTCCCACTAGTTCGACATTGGTGCCCCCTTTAGGACACCCATTTATCAATGGGTAGTTTTAATTCAGCACTCAATGACCAGCAAAGGGCTAGCGCTCTTTTAGATCCATGAACTTTGTAATTTTACTCAAGCCCCCAACCCAAGTATTAGCGCTCTTTACACTTTGACTATTTGCGCTTTAAAATTATTAGCGCAGTCATCGAAAAACCTTTACGATGATTTCCGAAGCGAAGATCGTCGATATTAGTGGTGATAATAATAATAAGAAATACTGAATTTCATTTACCGCATTATCAACGTGCACTTTTATTATGTCCGAAAGCGAAAACATTTTGCCGCTATCTAACACTGTGCGACTCGGAATGTGACAAAGAGTGTTAGATTATGGGGGTAGGGTGGCTCGAACGGTTATTAGGGACTTCCCGTATACATTATGCAAATGTATCTCTTATGGATTGCAATTGCCAAATATCCGAATATATTTATATAATTTACAACGTAATTATAAAGTTGTGGCTTGCCAAACGTAGAACCCTAGTAGTACCACCAAAATGTCTAGTAGAGGGCACTTATAAGTAAATCCATCGGAACGAATCCAAAAATTAGAATACAGACATTTTTACTAATATCAGTTTTTATTATTACTATACATACATGTTCATAGTTGAGATTGCGATTACCCGACTAAGGCTGCTACCCTCCTTGTCGTCCATCCCGCCACTGCGGGTAGCCTAATCCCCCTGAGACCTCGCACCGACGGCGCGCGCAAAATTTTGGCAAAAATAGGCAAAAATGGAGGGAAAATTTACAAAACTTGAGCGAAATTACCAAAAATTGCGGAAAATTTGCAAAAATCGGGGAAAATTGGCACAAATCGGGAGAATTTGGCAAAAATTTAAAGAAAATTTTGACCGATTTTGAATAACAAAAAATTTCAAACTTTTACCCCCTCGCCTTTCTGATTCCACCCTGGGAGGCCCTCCCCTCCTGAAGCAGCCACTAGTCCCATGGGACCTCGTAACTGGCAGATGTATGTTTACGATATATGGATAGTTTGGCGGTGAGAAAACGAACATTTCACTGTAAAAGCACTCCACTGCACATTAAATCGTGTTAGTATCAAATTACGTTCGTGGTATATAGGTCAAAATCTATCTTTACAACAGTGTTAGGTGCATACCAAAACAAGCTTCGCCTGCTCAGCATTGGTAAGTGTCGTCAGTACCGATGATATTTATAGTTGTCTTACCTGGTCTGCAAGAGGTGTTAGGTTTCGAATAGTTAACCTGTTCGTTCGCAGTGGGATCGAAATGAACCCAATCTTCATTGCGAAGCGTTACGTTATCAGCGTGCATTCGCGTGATAAGGCTTCGTAAGATACCGAGCAACCAAGGGTTTCAAAACGGCTTAGTTGTTAGTGTACGGTGCTCTGGATGCAATATGTCTCCGCGACAAAACTTGTTTTCAACATTGTACATCTTATATGCTCAAGGTCCGACGTCCAAAGGCTGGTTAGCGTGTGCTCGGAGTGGGGTCTTCTCCAAAGGTGATCATCTGGTCCTGGAAGGGTCGTCAGGAAGAGTAATTTTAGAATTTTTTTTTTGAGATTCATAATTTTTCTTAGATTTTGACAATTTTTTCCTGTTTTTTCCAATTTTTCCCTATTTTTGCCATTGTTGCCAAAATTTTCCACACGCTTTAAGCATAGGTGAGGCTACCTCCCAGGTTGGATTGGCGAAGTCCCGAAGGCGGTTCGAGCTTCAGGGAGGATAGTTCCTCTCTCCCCTATGAGCATGCATAACCTTAGTACGAAATACACATTCAAGCATGCAAGAGGTATCTAGTTTGAATGTCCGGTTAAAGTTAACAGGTTTTTGCGGGAATGAAAATTTCTGTTGCAAGAGGCTCTGTCAAAACGTATCGTACTACAGCTTGGCAGTTAAAACAGCTATTCAAAGTTGGATAATTTTGCTCGGGCTTTGTAGGACATGAATCAACGTCTAAACTATGAGCACTTCAGCAATTATCAGACAACGATATCAGACGACATGGCGACAAAGGCCGGCCTGATTTGGCATTTGTCGTTCACAGTGTTATGTCATAACTTATATATACTGTTTACAGCAGATACTGTGCTGATACTTCTGGCTGAGTTATAATATCAGATTAACATTTATAGGCTGGTTGTCAGGCATAAACAAACCGCGAGATGAATCTGACTGTAAACGGCCATTTTAGAAAGTAGTTTCACTAAAGAAGCAAACAATGCTTATATCATTAGTAACTTTTTGTTGCTGATCAGTAATATCAAGAGCTCATTAGGGTAGTCCCTAATGCACTCTTGGTAATTTTAAAAAGAGCGAATCAATGACGTTTTAGAGCGTATATACATATAAAATGGAACATATTTTTATATAGTTCATTGACAACTATATATTTATACCAAGTGTAATTTTGTTTCAGAATTCCCATATTTTTACAAACAAACAATTCGGTTAATTTTTTGGTAATAATAAAATAATAATTACTTTGAAAAAAATTTTTATGGTTATATATTATTTTATTGATACAAATTTTACAGAAATGGCCAGTGACAAAATGTTTGGCTTAAAGACGTAAATGAGACTTGACTTGAGATAAGGCGACTTCGTTTTTGAGCCAAGGTCATCGATAAAGATTGAAAAGAGAATGGATTTTTTATTTTCGAAAACTTATTTATATATTTTAAATATATACTTTTATTATATTTTTGTTTTATTCTAAAATTATATTTTAATTGTAAAATTACCCCGTGTTTTTACCTACAAATTTTATGTGCAAAATAATTAAGCGTATGCAATGACAATAAATCTGATTAGTGAACTGACGTTTTGTGAAAGTAATAACTGCAATATAGTTTTCAATACATTAATTTCCATTTTTTCTGTTTATTTAAATTATTTTTTCGAATTGACGTCTCTTGCGATAGCCACTGGGCAGTGTAGCAGCTGTCATTCGGTACCTTTCTCACCAAGCAACACCTGTAGCCGGATACCCGGGGAAGGCCTGCGGTCTCGCAAGGGTCCTGGTGGCCTGGTGTGATTAGGGAAGGTTGTCAAAAACACCTCTATGGATTCTGTGTCTGCTGCGCCCTGTCCGTGGGAAGCCGCATTCTCGGGTGATCGGGATCCGGACCTCATAGGTGTACCCTCTGTGAGCGTGTTTGTTAATCAGTAAATCCTTTTTATATTTTTACCTATGTTAAGAACTCCTAATTTTTTTGTTATAAGAACCTCGAATGTTTTGCATGCTCGACGGTTGCATACGGCGCAAATTTTCTACTAAAACTAAAATTGAATCAATTTTTTGCAATTTTTTGTTTTCAAAAATAAATTATGTTGATTTTTAAATAATATCTGACCCGCACAATATATATAACATACAGTATCAAGGCCAGCGGTCTCAGTGGAGAGCCGGATACTATGGGATGGGAGCCATTCTGCTACCCGGACCTGCCGGTCGGCACTGGGGAAGGCAGGTTGCACACTTGTCGGGGTAAGGGCTTCGATCAATGTCAGCTTCGCTTTGCTTAAATCTTGCATTATATATACATTCGTATTATAAGGCATACAATTTGCGATTTGGTACATTGCGAAATATCAAAGTTTAACTGCCTTGTTAAATGTAAAGTGTACGATAGCTTTAACTTTATGAGAATACAATTTCCCGCGACTTATCCTTACGCGGCCCTGCAAATTCGGTCTAAGCTCGACGCAGTATGCATTCAGTAAAGTTATAAATTTAATTAAAAATATAAACTATTGGAACCTAAATATGAAAATTCTTCTCCTTCCTATGTGATTTTATGTAGATTCCACAACTGTTCTATATAAGGAAATGTATTTCTAGATTTTGCCTCAAGCTTTACAGCGTTTGTGGCTGCAATTTTGAAATAATTTCTTTATTATTTAGCAAATATGCTGACATTACGCTTGTCCGCAACAATAATTATTGTCATTAATGCAAGTAAGTGAATATTGTAAATTTCCAATTTATCAGTTATAGAACTTTTTAGGTATATATAAAATCATGTATTTAGCCACAACTTCGGATATCGTAGTGTCGTAGATAGACGTTGGCAATGATTCCAGAAAGTGATCATTCGACCATGAACCTTGCTTGAATGCTTTATTGTAACATATAAAGTTTGAGCGGATTATTTGTTTGTTTTAAGAAAACTTAGTCTCCTTAACGTGATATATAATGTAGAAGTTGGATTTTGTACGAACGAAATTACTGTCGAACAAAATTTAGCTAGATTTTCCTTACAATTCTGCAGGTAATCGCTGTTGTGGTTGGATGGGTCTTCAATGAACGATGAACGCTGTTACCACTTCAGTGGTTATTCCACTATATCCACTATCATATTACTTTAAGGAACTTGGTCTTTATCTTTATCATAATTTATTCCGCGAATCTTACACCGAAACACGTTAGCTATGCTGAGATTCCAGTGTAAAGGCAATAACAAAATAATGCTTCCAAAAATTACAACGGAAAATGATAGAGTTTTTAGGAATCAAACTTTATTTTGAAGCGCATCTGAAATGTTTCTGTGTTTATGATGTCAAACAGACATATTTGTCTCAAAACTAGACTACATACTGAAAAAATGAACCACGGGAACTTGCAGACTTCAGCAGTGCTCCATTTGTAGAAATGAGGAATTTTTCTAAAGGATATGTAGCTCACTGCACACAATACATAGCGTGTGAAATTGCCGTATCGCCGTGTACGTAGTGCATATGTAAATTTCAACTTAAAACGTGGGTTTCGTTCACAAGTTACTTATAAATACTTCGTGATCTTTGAAACGGTTTATGGTGCGACTACACTCTTTTTATGAAAAACAATTTAGGGTACCATCGATATATACAGCGATTTGTAATAAGCGCTTTTTTAATTACACATATATAAGGAATAATTAGGTTTTTGTAAATAGGTAATCTGTGTAAAAAAATTACTGAATTTGGTTGGTTTATTCTTAAAATTCTGATACAGGAGTATTGTATGGCCGCATAGGTAGGGTATAAGGCAACTAATTTTGTTGGTCGCCGGTTAATATTTCTAAAGACGCTTCATCTAAGTGAAAATCCCGGGCGTTGAACATGGCTTAAAACAAAACAAGTGGTTTACACATTTGATTGTGTCATACCTAATTTAACTAGTTTCAACTCCCAATACTCTGTTTCTTAGCGTTAGCGTCAATGATATCAGAGCTTAAGAGTTTAGATTTAGGGTTTAGGATTTTCGATCTGATTGTTGACGACATTCAACTCCTATGTCATGCGTTTTATATTAAGGTATGAGAGCGTCATTGTAAAATTTAGTATTTAAGATTTTAGAATTTTAGCTTTTAAGATTTTCTTATCCAGTATACTGACAACTATCTTTTGCGTCTTGGGATTTGGTTTAGCTTAACATTGGTAACACAGACTTTATGCGGTCGAGATTTAAAGATTTAGATTTTAGGATTTTAGATTTAACCGATAGATTTGTTTAAGCGCTCTTATGTGTCTTCCTCTCGTTTTAATATTTTTATCGCATCGAGCTTAATAGTTTGGAATAGGTTCTAGGATTTATAGCTCTAGCAGATAAAAATGCACCATTTATCTCCTATGTCTGGCGTCTTGTTTTAGGTTTGACGATCAGTACTATAATTTAAGGCTTAGAATTTTTCATTTTACGTCTTAACGTTTTGAAAATTTTAATATATTCCAGACAAATATTGACGAGTTTCATACGTAGATCTGGCGTTCTATTATAGGAATTACAACAACTGCTTCACCAGTGAAACGAAACATTGCCAGTAAGTCAATTAAGTATCGTTGATATACTTTTTACCAGGCTCGCTTTACGGCGTTTGTGACTACCTTTGCCTGTGCAAACCTATCAACACGGACAAGAATAAACTGAGTATTCTAAAGGTGTGTTCACACAATCAAACGTTAAGTCAAAATTTTAACTCAAATTTTATGAATATTTGAAAGCATCTTTTTTGCATGTCTGGTAAATTTGAAATTCGTGTGAACACTGTTCAAACTTTTCAATAATATTCGCTTAACCAATAATCGACGAAGATGCGTTATCTGAAACATTAAAAGTTTTTAGTTCAACTCTTAATATAAAATTTTGAAGCATCGCAATTCGTTCCATTTTTCCATTCCGAATTGGAACCGTGCCGGCGACCCTAATTTTAACAATATAATATGCTAGTATAAAATTAAAAAAACTGTTTTCACAATATTAATTAGTAACTGGTCATAATAACAAAAATTATATATAAAAGTTCCGTTCTCTATAAAGTTAGTGTCATAGTTTATTTTAAATGATAAAGAATATATAATGTTGCTATTGTATCGTGAAGGTCTTGATATAATTGTATTACATTGTATTCACGGACGGGTTAGTTATTTATGCTATTTCGACCATTTCATGCATCATTTAAAGTCTATTTCGTATGATGTCGAACTTACATTTGTTCAGAAAGCAGTATCCAAAAACATAAAAAGCTTGGCTAAGTACAAGCATCATGCGCTGGGTCATTAAACCCGGAGCTCTTCAGCGCATCCTTAATAATGTTTACAAAGACCGCGAATACCAACAATCTAAGTGTTAACGCAGCGTTTCGCAAAATACATCAGTTCAAACTTTTGTCTCATTATGTATGATTATCTGAAAAAATTTGGAATTCTGGTGTTACAATCATACTAAAACGTTACAATAAACTGCTTATAATAAAGAGTTCCTATAGCAAGGTTGTTGTGAATTTTTTGGCAGGCGGAAACCGTAATTAAATAAAGTCATTATTTGGGCTTACAACCTTTTGGTGGTGCGGTGGGATTAATATGGCAGTCAATGCTTTACACGAATATTTTGCACAAATCCAGACAATCCGGGAGTATACGACTGGATTCAAACTCAGGTCGCACATTATGCATTATATTCAGTTAAACTGCAATCTGCGTACGCAAACGTCTAAGCTATTCAGGAGATGCTGTTCGTTTCCATAAAAGGAACGCTTCACATTGAGCGAATAATTACGCACATACGCTCTACAACAAAGTTAGTATAGCAACTCTTCGCAATTTGCGCTGTTCCGATTTTTTTAGCAGTTTGCATTAGTGAGTTAAGGAATTCCAACACGCGATTTGTCTCACTTTCTTTTTATAAAATAAATAAGAAATAATGTCAACAACTCGGTTATATAAGTGTATATCGGTGCTCTATGAAACGAACGGTCTAAATTTATACTGGTGCTACACAAACTTTCGCAACTGTGTATTCTATTCCATGACTATTATGATTCTCACAGTAAACGTCAGAGTACCAAACTTAATTTGGGAAAACAATTCCTAGCAATGATGTTTACTAAATATTTGGTGCCACAGTACAAAATATTTGGGAAATTAACTAAATGAGAAGATCTTCCAAACTTGCTAATTATTTCCTAATTGTAAATTTAAGAAAAATTATCCCAACAGGTGTTCGGACTTGTGTAGCAAAAAATTGGTTTTTTTGGTATTACATGTGTGGAAATGAGATTTGTTCTATATTCTCGTTACGAGTAAGGTTACGAATTATTTCTATAATTTATAAATTTTCCAACAATATTTGAAAAGTATTTTACTGAATTTGAAAATGACCGTGTACAATGTTTAATATATACTCAGCGCCTACATCCTGGAAGACCTAAATACTGTTAAAATAAGGTTTTATTTAATTGCACGAAAAAAGACAAAAACTGAACTACACACTCTGAATTTGAGTTATGGATTAAGGTTATATATTAGCCGACAGAAGATGTAATTAACTTAAGCTAAGGATGCAAATTAGTTTGGGTCGTCCGTGTTGCATCTTCAGCTTGGATAAAGGCTAAAGAAATAAAAGGCACGACTAAAATACTATATATCTCTGCTACAAAATATTATGATAGGTTAACCTTCTTTTTCACAGAGCTGTGGATTTGATACTAATGTTGCGTATTTTCTCTAATTTACTGCACTAAAGGCCCAACGGTAGTTCAGAATACTCATATCCTTTTGCAGACTTCCTGGGAAATTGAGTATAAATAGTTAGCTGTGGTCGTAAAAATGTGGTACTCAGATTTACTGCATACTTGAAACTTCCTGAAGTAGACCAATGTACAAATATGTGCACACTGTACGCAACCCTACGTTAACACACGATCATGCTAGCAACAAGCAACCTTTAATTCTGTTCAAAAAGAGTTAAAGTGATCCTGTAAATACAACCGTGGCTATAGATTTGCTTATACTGATAATTAAATAATCATACTCTGAGTATAATTTACTACAATTTGGGCTACATTTCGCCTGTAATTTGATCATAGCAATGTTTTGAATAGACAGGGATATAAAATTAGAGTTAATTTAAATACCTGAATATTGAGTCAAACGCAGATTAGCGAACATTAGGTCTAGCATCTATCAACCATTGGGCTCGGCTTAAAAGTCTAACAACTAATGAGCAAAGGGTAACTGCAAGGTAATCAATACGTTATCGCTAGTTTATGTTATGCTAGTGCGGGATTCACGTTATAATGTCCCCACCACTCGGAACTTATGAACCCCACACACTGGCAGGCACACCCTAGACTACATGGTGCCTTAGACACCCCTGTGTTTTTGAATAAAGTTTCAAACAAATTTCAAACAAAGCTAGCAAATAGTTTGGCTTAATTCAGACGGTGTCAATGAACCGACGTTGCTTTTTCGTTTTGTTGAGGGTTTCCGCCACCATTTTACATAAGGCCTACAGGATACCCTAGAAACACCGCATTGGCAAGCACATAACACCGAAATACTACATTGCCAAAATGAGGTATGTAGGGGTGTGCCCGACACCCTCATATTTTGTTACATGGTGCGGGTATCACTGTCACAGCCTTTACGGTATAGTCGACACTACAGGGGGACAAAAGTTCCAACTGTTGGGGACATTATAACATGAATCCCGCATAAGAAATCAACATTACATATATATGGTCTTGTTGGGAGTATAATAGATCTACACCGATTGGAAAATTCTTGGGCATAAACACTTACTTCAATACCGATGTACAGAAGCCCCCTTCACATAGCCACACAGATCAAAAGCATATAAGAACAAAATAAAAATGGCTCATGTGTTGTACAAACATATTTATAACACATCGGCGTATTAGAATTGTATAATACCAAGTTTACGATACTTGTGACGGCGGACACCGGTAAACTTCATAAATTATAAACAGTTTCCACTAGGTTGAAAACCTTAATTTAAAACCTAAATAAGATCTCGACAAATACGAGCAGCTAGTTTCTGCATGCTGCTTATTAAAGCGAAAAGAGAGAAAGAGGAACTGGGCCTACAAAGCGTACAATCATGGACACACTGGAATCGTATAGCGTAGAATTTGTAACAAAATGCATATCACCAATGGATAATGCATGTGCTTGACCTGTGAGACTAAATTTAACTTGGCAAAATAATACTCGGGAATGTGAAATAAAAATTTAAGCTTTTGCTCAAATATGCCATGACATCGATGGTCAACGCATCCGCTGGGATTCGGGTTGCTCAATCGCTCCAGATAGTCTCGGTTGCAACGCTGAAAGCCTTCATGTGAACTGTCGCTATTGTGGATTTTCAATATATCCCGATTGTCCTGAAGATCCGATTTACTATGATGGTTATTCCGAACGACTATCATCGAGAGATGCTGAAATAAATTTCCGAGTAAGCAATATTAAGTATGTTAAACCATACATGCTCATACACTGGTAGTGGGTTACTTTCCCAAAGGCGTCGGTCTCTTCATGAACGCGAAGCGTCGATCCTACCCCTCCGTTCGTGGCGGTTCCGCAGGATCCGAAACCATAGACGCCGAACGCACAGCTACTCGCCCGACGATCGGCTGACCCTCCCCATCGCATCCACCCGTGGGGATCGTCTGACATCCCCATGACCGACTGACCCACTCACGTTGCCCAGCTATCCCCTGGGGCTTGAGCATATATGATTAAAATCATTTTAATGCTCAAATCTGTATATTAAGCAAATAAATCTTCACTCAAGCGCCAGGGATCGTTACGGATTTTATTTTAGCAATTTGTTTAAGAGAATTACTAAGCTATTTAGGAGTTGTTTCTTGGATTGTTAAGAATCCTCGCGTGCAAACGTACACTACAATAAAGGAATTTTAATCCAACGCTTCCTGATCTACACATACTCTGTTGCCATTTAGCAACCCTTATCCTAACTTTTTATCGACAGCAGTTTTTCATCAGAAACAAATGACGCTGCAAAGCGCTGCTATTGTACGCTTGCTTTATGAGGGGTCTTCAGGACCATGCACTTTCAGGATCCATGTTATAGGAAGTTTCTTTGAATTTTGGTGCACCAGATATTCTTTTATATTTCAACAAATATTCCTTGAAATTTCAAAGAAGATATTCTTTTAAAGAATTATTTTATTAAGAATTGGGATCTTCTTCAGGAGCCTATAGCAATATGTCCGAAATATCTCAACAGATTATTAACCAACTTGCAATCGGGCGTTTTTTAGCTCAATTCCTTGCCGGGTACCAATAATTATTTATCGGTGCTGGAATGGCACATTAGTTTATTACTCATATGGCTAAAAAGGCTGACTTTTTTGAAGTACGCAGAAAATTTTCAGAATTTTGCTCGCAAATGAAACGGCTAATAAACTGGTAAATTTTTGTCGTTAAAATTTTACGGTGGATTAGTTTAAAACGATCGAGTTAATATGCCATTAGGTCCTACGTTATTCGAGCGTAAGACAGTTGGGTATGTGACATTTTCATTTAAATTGGGTGCTTCACCGTTCGACCTAGGCTACATTTAGGCACACAACAATTCGACATGGCACTTTAACCTTTTCCCGCATGAATAAATGTACATTACGTATGCTGTTAAACAAACGTTTGCCGCACAGTCGGATTGAACTAGGATTTTTAGATGGCGACCTTTGTACGTTAGGAAATACGCTATGTACGCTCAAAATACTTTTCATGAAATATAAAACAAGTTTCTTTTAGTTTTTTTGCACCGCTAGAATATTTTTGTAAATTCGAAGACCTATTCTTTGAACTTTCAAATAATTGTGCTTTAAAGAATTGTCATATTTCGAACTATATTACACGTTTCAAAAAATAGTTCTTTGAATTTAAAAGAATATCTAGTGGTGCAAAAATCAAAGAAACTTCTTTTAAATTTCAGGGAAACGAATTTTCAGAATAGGAGCTGTTGCTAAGTTTCTTAAGAAACTTCAAAAAGCTTGCGAATAGTAACGTCCCCGGCAGGCTCGGTAAGCGCATCGCGTCGCAACGTACGTTGTTTGCAAATGAGCGAATCTATGTGTAAAGTGTTAAAGTAATCTCTATTTACATGTGACCGTGATAACGTGGATGGATAAGACATCTTAATGGGTAAGATAAAATCTTATAAGTACGATTATGGTAGTTAATGAATACATTAACCTAGATTACAACGTTCTTGAGCGTTGTATAATATAATAATACAACGTTCTTGAGCGTAAGGGTCCCAGTTGTAAACTTATTTCTACTGCGATGTTAGTAGTACAATAGTATTTTTAGAAACTGCTGTGTGTTTGATCATACGCGTCGGAGTAAGGATGCAATGACGTCATCGCTATGTTTTAATATTTTTCATGTGGTCCGTAAAAAAGAATTAACGTTTTTTGAGACCACAAGATGCCCTGGAACTTCTGTTAAAACAAAAAAATTGTCGCTAATAATAGCGCGTGCCCGTTTATCTCGTTCCACATCTGAATTACGGCTGCAGGTTGCGGAGTTTCACACTGAGTTATACATGACAACCGCGGATCGGAACCCATACGAACTCAAATCGATAGCCCATGTGATACCTGCGGATGGGCAGTTATCCTGTACAGCACACAGCGACGCATGCTTTAAATTCTGCTTCTACCCTACGTTTTTACTTCAGTTTCCTCTCGTCATAGGCTTTGGCTGTCACAGATCGTATATAATATAAGTAGCACAATTTCCGAGCATAGCAAATTTTTTTCTTTATTCTGATATACATATATTTAAGAACGTATCACGATCTGAGACATTCGATAAGGAACAACTACAACTAATCGAAGGCGACGTGTTGCTTTTAAATCAAAATGCTGATCAGTATTACAACAATCGTGACCGACTCAATTCTAAATGGTACCGAACGTTATCACCACCAGGATCAGAGTCATCACCGCAAGAAGCCAACAAAACCGACGACAATGCGCTAGATTCAGCTCCCGTAAAGCTCAGCCATAATCAACTACGAAATGCAATTCGTGAACGAACTTTTCTCTGGCAAAATGGAACTGTTCCTTTCATTATCAGCTTAAGGTTAACATTTTTTCGCTTAGAGAAATATTTGTCTAGATTTTTATGTCACCTTTTCAAATAAAATTAACGTATCATTTTTACAGCAAATAAGTCAGCGATTAGACTTTTGTTATAATGTGTTTAATTTCTTGTTTAACTATTTATTAATTTCAGTATAGCCTATAACAGTGTTCGTCTTATTTATTAATTTATCTCTGAATCGCCAATTATACATTGTCACAAAGCTCAAAATCAATGTCACAACCTGACAACATTTAAAACAAAAAGCTTTGTGCTGTATTATATACATTCAATAATATAATACAGTTTATATATTTCAACATTTTAATATTTTTATGTTGATTTCGTGCAAGCAAAACCCGTTTAAGCACATACATGGCGGCGGTCGGTCATGCCAGGGGGGGTAGAGGCCCCCCACAGGGGGGGAGGTCGCGGCCATCCCAAGGGGGTAACCCCCTGGTCGGCCATATTTTTCTGGGGGGTTGGTCGTGAGGACCTTTTTTGGTCCTAGCAGCCATATTTTTCGCCTATGAGTTCAGTTTCTGCACTGGGGTCCGGCCTCGAAACTGTCGAGGCGGTGGGCATTGGGGTCCGGACCTCCCTTCGGGGTTTCCGATTCTGAGAAGTGTAGATTGCATTCTGAGCATTTATAATTCTGAGAATTGTGTAAAATGTAAAGTTTCTGTTTATCGGCAACTGGCAGTTTCTGTTTACAACAAATTCGCCAAACAAAACCATACACATTTGTCTTTAAGAAGATTCTTCATATTCGAAGCAGACACGACATTATTTTGCATGGACACCGTGGACCATAGCAGACATTCATTGTCTAAATAGCTAGTTAGTGTTAGTATATAAATAAAAGTATAATTCGATTAACTTATATTTCAGGGAATGACGTCGTGAACAAAAAGCTTTCCATAAATTTACGGCCGCACCTGCACCTTTAGCAACAAGCAGGCGCAATTTTTGCAAGGTTTTGCACTAAGGTCCTACAACGACACTCGTCGAGGAGCTACCAAGCCACTTACGGTGGGGGGTGCTGCGCACCCCAACACCGGGGGCGGGTTACCCCCCTGGCTTTTCGGCCTCGGGAGGGGGGGGTGGGGGGGTGGGGCTGTCCGGACCTCAGGGCGGTTACCCCCTACGCCCTGCCGCCATGTATGTTTAAACAAGTGTGCAAAACGGTTCACGAAATGTACGTTAGATCATATGTCATGGTCTACATACCAGGACATCGATTTAAGGTCACTTATAGAGCAGAACCAAAAATATTTATTGATGCCGATATTAACTTCTCACAATAGAACCATTGCCTTCACAGGGGTCCTTTGACGCAGTACTTAGTTTGTTGCGCCGCACGAGCCGGAGACTAAGGAGCAGAGTTTACTTATTCTGCTCATAAATACGTTTAGCATGCAGCCAAGCAAGTCGTCTCCCAGAGATATGCCAGGTTGATCAACCAGATTATTCCAAATATAACCCAAACTGTTCGATTGTCTCGGCTTTCAATTATAAAAGTTGTCGGCGTTTATAAATAACTTTTTCGTCGACGTGTTTTGAAACGTGATAAGCGCTAAACTTGTCCGTAGATGCAGCGTACTATTTCTAGTGGTCTGCGAAATCTTTTCAGCTAGCTAAGAAATTTGATTGCATGCGTAAAGTAGGGTTCAGGTTGCATACAATCCGATTAGATTTGTAGGTGCATGGGATATAGCGTGTTCATCGGTCCAATCCGATAGTGCATGAACAATTTTACCGTGTTCGAATCGGATGTTAACAATTTTAGCTTATCGCTCAACCAAACACGTTAGTTAGTCACTGTTTAAAGTGCTGGTATTTTAAAAATTTACTTATCTGGCAAAGTACATAGTAAAAAGTATTTATTCATATTCTATACAAAATATAAATACACGTATACAAATCTTGAAATGCGATGCTTTGTTGGTTCTAGCTTTACCAGTGGTGAGCGATCGCTAATCCTCAGTGTGATGGCAACTTTGGAGACCTACTCATGCATTAATTTCGTCCAACGTTCAACAGAGCGTGACTACCTTCATATAATTCGCGGCCATGGATGTTATTCGTACATCGGGCGATATCACGGTGAACAGCCTCTATCGCTTGGTAGTGGTTGTCATTGGCGTGGAACCGTTATCCACGAGCTGTTACACGCTCTCGGTTTTTATCACGAACATTCAAGAACCGACCGCGAAGATTATGTCATTGTTCGATACGATAGGATCCAAGCGATGCAAGAAGGCAATTTTCGGCAAGTGTTCACATACCGTTATGATTGGGTCACTAAAATCAATTTATATACGTGTTTTAGCATTCAAATATAATCTTTGCGTCATAGACGGTCAGAAATCAAAGCTTGCGCTATAAAAGCTCAGTCAGACAGAATTATTATATGAAATGGTGTCGGAAACCTATTGTCTACAGATTTAAATATACATATAATGCTAGAAAATTTATTAGAGTCAATGTTACAATCTTGTCTCATTTAATTTTAACATTTTAATAATTTTGTCATATTTCTACCCTGTACTGAAAACCACACAGTACAAACAGTGTCAGTCACAGTTATAGATATCATATTGCGAAACCTGTAAGCGTTCATTGACTTCGCTATAAAGTTGCTATCGTCGTTTTAAGTAGACAATGTCGCGGACAGCGTTAATATATTACCTCAACCTATGCCTGCCCCTTACATGCTGACGCTTGGATATCTCGTGGGGAGTAGCCGGGCCGGCGGGGAGGAGGGATGGTCGTCTCAAGGGTAGTGGCGCTCGGAGGGGGAGGGGGAGGTCATTAGGGGGCAGCAGTGACACGAAGTTGTCCACCTCCCCGTTGCACCCTCATTTTGCCATTTTCATCACAATTTTTGCCAATTGTCTCCTATTTTGGGAAAAATTTTTCGAGGTTGTTGGGGACTCTCAGAAGAGAATATGGTGGTATCCTCGGGGGAGGGGGGTTTGGCGAGGCGTCAGGGGTATAACCCTGTGAAGCCCTGTTGCGGCATATATTTCTGACGCCCTTAGTAATATGAATTATCCCTAGGATTGAAATAACAAACACTTTAAAAACAAATGTAAACTTAGGTGCAAAGCGGCTAATTATTTTCATGCTATAATTCGTTCAGCTACCGCCTGGCCGACGTATATCCGTTTAGCAGAAATCAAACTACCAAGAAGTTACACAAACGCGATGTCACCTACACCCTCGTAAATTCTAAAGCTCAATTTTCCATCAATATGTTTGTTTCCCAACGATACCGCCAGTAAGCTACTATTTAGATATTAGCAAAAATTATGTACGGAGGTTTTGTACAGTATGCGAATTTATCTCAAAATAACGGCAACATTATTGCCCGATACCCGCACAATGTAAGCTAAATAAAATAACTCTTGGCTGCGATAAAGTAAACTTCGGCCAATATTTCTAATAAAACAGTCCGAGTCCGAAGTGACTGTTGATTGACTATAGAAGTTAATGGTTTTGTGCAAAAAAAACTGTGAAAGCAAGTGCGTCAGTATTCTGCACTATTCCATAAATCATCATACCCTGATCGATCGTAATATTATCAATTTTGCAATACATTTAGCAACATTTCGACCATAGTTTTGTGTTTGCTTTTTACAAAATTTCCATGATTTATTGCAGAAAACACACACTTAAAGACATTGATCATTTGGGTCAGCCGTACGACTATGGCAGCATCATGCATTATTCCGAATTGGCATTTAGCAAAAATGGTCTGCCGACAATCATTCCTCGTAAAGCCGGTGTTAAGCTTCGGCACGCTTCGTACAAGTCCAAGCCGTCACAAATCGATATAGATAAGGTAAGATCAAAGACTATCAGGGAGCGAGAAAAAATCGAAAAGCAGAAACAGTGGGTATATGAGTTGGCATAATTTGTTATACTTCTTATATGTTGATACATTATAGCAGTCATTTATAATGAAATAGATAAAATTTACACATATGACTATTAGGTAGCATTTTATAGGAACATATAGCCATTATTTGTTTTATTTCAGCTTGACTAAAATTTTTTTTATTATTTTTGATTGAATTTTAGTTAAATATCCTTTATGACTGTTCCTCACGTCCTACAGTTCTACCAGCAACCACCATGCACCCACCAACAACGACAACCACAGCACCCCTAAATCCCTCGCACAAAGACTGTCGAGACCGTGGCCTACACTGTCGATCGTGGGCTGCCAACGGTGCGTGTCAGTCGAGCAGGCGTTATATGGATTTGGCTTGTCCATACACGTGCCGGCGATGTCACCGATACCGTGCCCGGTGTGTCGATCATGACCCTGCGTGTCATAGCTGGGCACGTCATGGAGCTTGTCATGATAAGCGCAGCGACTACGTTCGAATTATGTGTCCGAAATCGTGCAATCAATGTGACAATGTCGCATGCCCGTCAAACAGTGCTCTTTGAAGTGTAATAAAATAAAAAGTCACGGAAATCAAATATATGCATATGTATTTATTCATATATTCATTATTCAAATCGAAGCTGTAAAGTATTTTATATTATTATGCTTGCTCGTAATAACGATCTCAGACTCAAAGCGATAAAATTAAGGACCATAAAATTAGATAATTTTAAAGAAATCCCGATTCCTTAAAACAAAGGCGACATGTGATTTCGTTATAATAAAAACTCCACTAAGTGTTGCAGCTATGCAAATACATTATATACCTGGCGTACATATTAGTATACAATTTTGGTACTAAAAGAAATTAGGTCATCATACAAACGTTCCCAAAGCTTGAGGAATCAGGCTTTCCCCAAAATGCGCATAATAAATTGTAATAATTATATATTATACATACATGATAATAGTGTAGTATACGTATATACTGTGATTAAGTTTATATTTATTTGTAAATATATTTATAAATATATTTTATATAGTTATATATGATATATATAATAATTGATTTTTAAAATAAGTCTCAGTGCTGATGTTGTTGATTACTAGTACGTCCAAGAAGCCAAGATGTAGCCCGGATTAAGGTTTTACCTGTGGTTTTTGTATTGTCCTAGACCGTATTGATGACTAGAAAGGTACCTTAATCACTGTGGTATCATCAAAATTGGTGATCTTCGCCCTGAGGAGAGTCGCATACCCAATAGACTTACCAAGTATGTTATGCGTGAACAAAATTTGTTTATGTGTCTAAATCTTACTTTTTACTAGATTTTTATTCGTTAATAAATAGCACTGATTGCATGTAGTCGAAGGGGGAGCACCGCAGTATTTGACTGTATTTAGTGATGTTTGGTGCAATTAATATGCTAACTATTCGTAAAATATGCAGATTCATTTTGACAATACAATTTAGACATTTCAAACTATAAATTTCATCCAAAATCAGAAGTCAGCTAAAATCACAAACTAGCTGAAATCTAAGCAAATAATACAAATTGTGATCTTACATAGAATTTTTGCGATACAGCTTGTAAAATAGAGTTTTGGTGTGTCATTAGTTGCACACTTTTATTGTAATAGAAGTGGTTTAACGCAATTAGTATTACATTTGCTAAAAAACGAAAAACAAAGCATATATACATAATAGGTGTCGATATGGACTACCCCTCTAAGGCAATAAGCACCTATAATATGCATCCAACGCGAAAATCCTACTTCGATACCCGGCTGCGAAGTTGGAAACTCTATCCACTTTCAACTTGCCGCAGCAATATCTTAACTCAAGCAACCTATTATCAGAGTTTATATATAATAACTAATTCGGCAATTAAAAACTCTACTTTTTTGAATTTTAGTAGTAGGCTTTGTGCCATTATAGCCATTTCGCTACAAAATCAACACTACATTAGAAGTATGAATATATGAATGCGGTACTAAGTTACTTTGTTAAGTTATTTTTAGTTGAGTTAAGTTATTCCGAGCCAGAGTGAACAGGATAGGTACCACTCAATTCCTTGTAATTTATTTTACACGAAATTATAATCTATATATAAGAGGAGAGGATTTTCGTCTGTTTATTATTTATCTGAATGTTTGTCTTTAAACTCTGTCAAAGGTATTATAGATACACCCCAACCATATATATTCTGAATCAACAAAGATCAACTTAGGTTGTAAACATATTTTTAAACCAGCAAAGGATTTATTTTGAAGGTTAGCTAATTATGTATTCCATTAACTTAAGTACTGAGTTAATTGGTGCACTTTGAATGTCTACATTACCGCAGTCGTTCAGTGAGCGACGCTTCAGCAGGAAGACAGACCGTGTTCTATTTCATCGAGGATTGTGTTCTGTTTCACAGTCTATATATATAAAGAGGCTACGTTTCAGCAGGAGGACCGTGTTCTATTCCATCACTAATCAGCAGGAGGGCCGTGTTCTATTCCACCGCTAATCAGCGGGAGGACCGTGTTCTATTCCACCGCTAATCAGCGGGAAGACGGTGTTCTATTCTACCGCTATGCAAGCGTTTTTAATTAGCCTCTAGCGTAGCGGTTATTTAGTTATTTATTGTCACTCATAAACGCAGCCTTCACGCAATCATTATTATGCGATGACGCAATTATTTATTCGCGCACTCATCTCTTTATGACGCAACGTTTCGCTCTTCGATAATTGATTCATATTTTGCGCATTATTTTCGAATTCCCTTGATAAAATGCCGAGAAGACGAAGAGGTGGTTACGTTTATTATACATAGACTTGCATAATGCCTAAATCTTATTTTAGTTTGCGCCGAAAGCGCATAGCGTCCGGTCCTTGCCATCGGTGCGAGGACGTGAGTAGTATAACAGGGATAAAATACTCACGCTCCGTACGGAGCCATCAGCCTATCTACAGTAACCCGCTTCGTTTCAGGGCGGTGTCCTGGGTTTGTGTTTTGGTGTCATAAGTCGTCAACATATTTATTGATACGCACATATATAATACACAGATATATATAAACATATATATACAAGCAATACGTAACTGAACGAAGACC
>JASANE010021196.1:0-37563 GCA_030248225.1 Trileptium ribeirensis
ATCTTAACCTTACTTAAGACACGAAGCAAACAAATATCAGGACGACAGGACGTTACGCGATAGGACAGCTACAATTACATATACCTATATTTATGTAAGCTAAAACATGCCACATAAGCTTTTCAATTACCATAATATAACGTATGAGTATACAATTTAGTGAAACTCCAACGGCAGTAGCGAATAAACCATTCTGACGAGTTACATTTATTAATACACAACGTACTTCTGCGCTTCAATCACTTTTATTAGTATCACGCTCTTGTTCGCGCAGCTTTTTAATAATATTTGATTGTTTCAGCTCATTCTTTGCTAGTTTTTGGCCTGCAAAATTAAAGACTTTCCGTAAATCGTATAACATATAATCAACACATTAAATAAATAAAGTTTTTAATTTCGTATATGAATAGAAGAAATACAAGAACATGTAATTCAATGTGAATAAAATATACCAAAGAATTGCGCATGAATTACTATATAAAGCAACACTAATCTCAGAACATAATGTGGGTTCAATATAATACATTTTAAAGTCAAATACTGTGACAAGATTAATGTTTCATTAGTTACGATCTAAAATAAACTACACATTTATGTCTTCATACATTCGTCTTATATAATAACTGCAACAAAAACTAAATTCGCTGCAGTATAATTAAGTCCTTCCGCTAACTAACTGGTTTATTATCAATAAAAGTTGGGCACAATACATTTATCAGCTATTTGAAGGTCTGTGTGAAAAAAGAGGTCATTGAGGTTGAAACATAATTACGGCTGTTTTCAAGTCTTGCCATTCGATAAAAATTATCTACAAAAGTTATCAGAAAAATGTTTCGGCAACCTGTAATTGAGACCCACCTGACCTACGCCATCAAGAACACAAAATTATTCTGTTTTTGTTCTTTAAACAAACGAAATGCTAAACAAATTATGAAAACAACGTTTCTTGCCTTCTTCAATAAGCTGCTTTATTTCTTCATCTTTTTGTCGACTCGAGTGTGTTAGCTCTTTTAATTGCTCTCTAAAATATCTGGTATTTCAATACATTATACTGTTTTGTCCATGTATAATGCAAAAATAAATAATAATTATTGTAGCTACCTTAGTCTTCATGAGTGTGTGTATATAACCGTCAAAATTATTGAACGAATGTTATAAATACTCTGAATTCGCCACAGGATCAAAATTTATCTCGGGGCTTTGAGCTGGAGCCACGTAGCTCGAACTGGAAATATCCCCCAGCTTACATGGGGAGAAAATCGAACCCTCCAGGAACACTGGGAGTTTTATACTTAGATTTTTCATGCTCTTCTAGCATTTACAACATTTTATCATTGTGTTTGTTCGGTGTTTCCTGTATACGTACTGAAAATGTGCTTTTCTGCGGGTTGTAATTCTTTTAATTAGGATTTTGTATCGCATTAATATTAAGGTTTTGTTCTAACCGTTTCTTGTTAGGAGGATCATTTTTGGTGTGACCGGATAGCGCCTGGGCGGTTGACCCGGGGGAAGCCAATATTTACCTAACGGAAAGACCTGGGGGTGCCGCCGAAATCCTTGGGCCTTCTGTTGGAGAGATAACAGCTAAAATATCAGTTTTACTTGAAGGAACGTAATGACACTTATGCAAAACAGCTTTGACCGCAATATTTTACAATAATTAGTGCTTTAATTGACATTTTAATGTAAGATCACATTTTACATCATACAAAAAAAGTTACCTAATATAGAGAAAATCCTACTCTACCTAAATAAGTTCAGCAGTAAGTGTGAATAGAATAGTATTAAATAATCAGTAAAATTAGCAACCTTTGCAAAATAGTATTCGAAAAGTATGACATTGCAAACAACGAGATAACAGCCCATTGCTGTGATGTTTGAACAATGTTTCAATGTTGAAAAATTATACAAAATATATGTTACGAAGCGCAAATTGAAAAAAGTTGACCACACAAGAAAAGTGTTCAAACAGTTTATCGTACAGAAGTTTTGGAGTTTCACTGGATCTTTGGTTTTTTGACGTAGTAGGCACCGCAGAAGACTCAGCGGAAATAACAGATTCATCTTTGAGTGAACGTTTTGAACGATTCTGAAATTATTACTCAGCGTTAAAATGGCTGGAATAAAATATTGGAAATTTTTTCATGCTATGTTCACAGAATATTAATAGTCGTCACAATAGTTTAACAAATCATTTTTGGTTTAACAGATTAACACAAGTTAGAAAAACTTCCCTGAACAGGAATTGGAAAAAGGAACCACTATGTAACAATATACAGTTGGCACTCTGATATCAGTTAAACTGGTCAACGTTAAAGATTAGGGACAACTTGCTATTTATTAACCGTTTAAAGACTGAATTACTTTGTGGACCGTGTGATTCTTGACAAACTCAAGCCGGCGCCAGGAACTGGACTACGACAGCAGTGTTGCAAATGACATACGCAAATCGCTAACCTATGTAGCAGCTGTTGCGCGGTTCCTTAAAGAGACCTCACAAAGCGAGCCAGTCACAACACATCCGCAAACAAACATTATAAATGTGACACGCTATGTTAACACAATGGTTCAAAATGAGCCCTGATGTCATCCGAGGCCAGTGGCCATTAAAGGATTAACATCGTTAGTAACGATTCTGATGGGATTTATTATTTTATGTTTTACAATTGAAAAACGCAGAAATATGACAATTTTTAGATTTTGAAGCTCCAGTTAGTTAAACTGCCATGTACCCTGGAAAATTCGGCGCCCTCTAGCTTCGATCTACGCATACCCGGCCATCCACCCGGTAAAGTTTTATACGAACGGACGGGCCACGAAAGACACTAATAAATAACTATTTATGAATAAATTACATTATAGTTTCCGGCGACCTCTCAACTGAACAATGTAAAACTCTACTTTTATAACTTCAACATCATGCATTTAGTCGGTCCGAATAAAGAATGTTTTACGATTTTACAGGGTGAAAACCCTAGTTTTTAAAAAGCTCAAATTTTTTGAAAAAACCCTGGCGTTGAGTAATAAAATTTACAAGCTATGCGCACTGCTGCATAGAAATCTTAAATTTTTGATAAAATGTGTTAGTCGTGAATTCGCTCCGCTCGGACTGCATTTTCTTCATAGAAAATCATGCCCACAACTTTTTGGGCTTTTACAGTCACTGAGCAGTAACCTCGTTTATCCATGCTCCGCTTAGTCTATTGTTTTTGGTGTATTTGTTTTGGTAGAAATGTTATAACTATGGTAGTTATAATTATGATATGTAGGTTATAACTATGGTAGGAGGCTGAGCACTCAAAATTCGGAAAAAGACAAAAAGGCAATAGAAGCTTGGAAAAAAAGGAGTATAACGCATAATTATCCGGTCCGAGAGAGAGCCAGGGTAATAAGCTGTAGGCACAGCATTGTCTTGGAATTTCGCCTAGTTTTGGTCGAAAATTCCGGGCACGAGTAATGAAATTTGTGTTTTTGGCCGGAGTACAAACATGCATTTTTTGATTGCTCCGAGCTCAAATACCAGCCATCGGGACTGGTATTAATTAATATTGCGTATCTAGAATGTTACTGATGGTCAGATCCCTTGCTCACAGCCTGAATACTATGTCATTTTAGAACATGTCGTGGAAATTTCCCCGCTGCATTAGTGGTAGTCAAAAAGTGAAAATTTAACCCCATCACATGTACTTCCCCCTCCCAAAAATAGGCTTAAATTAAAATAATGAAGGAAGGTTAGAGCCGATAAAAATGGCTGCAGCGACATTAGAATGAAGACAAAAGTTTCACTGGCATGGGCCCCTCCCGCATTTCCAATCCGTATCGAACAGTAAAAGTTCGATAGGTCCAAAATTATTAAAAACAGCACAATTAAAAAAATCCAGTACTGAATAGAGCATAAAGAATAAAGTTTTCAAAATCTGCATAGAGCCCAAGACTTTGAATAACTGACAACATAATATCTAAAAACACGTAAAATGATTACAATAGCCATTTCAATAAAACGCGATAATCTCAAAACTGAATATATAGTGTTAACACTCGAGAATTTTCGAACACCGTTTTGTCCTTATATCATTAGCCACGCATCCTGTGAAACGATCCAGTTCTGTTCATATTTATGAACACTGTTTTGCGATACGAATCCATCGTTTCCTCAGTCACTATCACTAAACATAATAAAGTGGCTTCTTTCCATCGCTGCCCAAATACATTATATGTCACGTTACGTTATTCAGCTTTTAATAAACTACGTATGATTGCACATCCCTATGTATATGCATTCGGATCATGTTCACAATTTACAAGAATCCACTAAACATAATATAAAGTTGCTCCTTTCCATCACTGCCCAAATACATTATATGTCACGTTACGTTATACAGCTTTTAATAAACTACGTATGATTGCACATCCCTATGTATATGCATTCGGATCATGTTCACAATTTACAAGAATCCACTAAACATAATATAAAGTTGCTCCTTTCCATCGCTGCCCAAATACATTATATGTCACGTTACGTTATTCAGCTTTTAATAAACTACGTATGATTGCACATCCCTATGTATATGCATTCGGATCATGTTCACAATTTACAAGAATCCACTAAACATAATATAAAGTTGCTCCTTTCCATCACTGCCCAAATACATTATATGTCACGTTACGTTATACAGCTTTTAATAAACTACGTATGACTGCACATCCCTATGTATATGCATTCGGATCATGTTCACAATTTACAACAATCAGCGAGTACTATTTACTGTCTGTATGTCGTAGGTTTTGTTTTCGTATATTGTAAAACGTTGCTAATAAAAAATACAAAGGTTAAATGCCTGATTATAGTTTGCTGTGATTGCATTAATAAAACCATTCATAAGTAAAGCTGAGAACGTGACTGCTACCACTGACAATCTGTGGCAGAACTGGTATTGTTCGTGTGTTTTTGTCTGATTAGGTTCGCCAGATTAGTCGCATCTAATGTGATCGTAACAATTAAAATAGCAAAATGAACCTGCAATACCTTGATTTCTTGAGACTCATGTTTTCATCTTGAAGCCGAGCATTTGCAACGCTTAATTGCATGATGCTATTTTCACGGACCCGCAACAGTTCAGACAGATGAGCCACTTTTTGGCGCCATATTTCATTCTGACCCATCGACCCGGTCACACTGAGCTCCGACCATTCGCCATGGTCTGTAACAACAAAAATCATAAATCAGTTACTCACAAAACGAAAATTAATGGAACAGAAAACTGTACTCTACAACATCGATGCTAGAAAACACGTATGTGACGACACGTATATATTTTCGGCACATGTTTAAAAACGTGGAAACCCTACACATCTGATCTAATGTCCTAGACCAGCGTCACAAAAAAGATTAGGTTTAAATTACTCTGAGCTCTCAATTTGCGCCTGCTCTGCCTTCTTTATGAATACCTTTCTAGTCCCAGAAAGGCATTAATACATCAATGCTGCATTGGGAGTAGCGCGAAGGTTATTTGCGATAGTTCACAAATTAACGCACTATCAAAATATCGGAACAACAGTCTATATAAATTCAAACAATCACAACAAAAAACACATATTTTTTCCGTTCACATGACATTATGAGCGCTTATACTGCAATCACCATTATTTTCTTTATTATATTCGACAGCAAGAAAAAGTAATAGATGTATTTTAGCATTAGACGTGGAATTAAATTAATAAATGGAAAAATGTCTGTATTGCCAGTAGAGCATTAATGCGCGAACCGCTCTTGTTTGGCATTGGCATTAGCGTAAAACGTTCATTTTGTAATCTAGTTTCATTTTCCAGAGCAATGTTTCCCCAATAATTCAATTGTTCAAGAAATACCTGTTTTTCCACCATGCTGCTGAACTATATTTTACAAAAATCATAATAACCATATTTCGTTAGCAGATTTAAATATTGGACAAACTTTTTACTAAATACAGCATTCAATCCTGAGTGTACACTTATACAGCAATATATAATTGTACACTTGTATTTCGTAAGCGTAATGCAGCGAAACTTATTATTCACATAAACAAAAATTAATATGCTATGCCAACACAAGTAATGTTATGTGGCAGCTTAATTTAAATTAAAAAATAATAAAATTAAATTAAGTTAAATGTAAAAAAATTACGTTTTCCCCAAATTTCGAGACAATAAAATTCCATGTAGCATGCAAAATTTTACGGCAAGTTAAATTACTCATAAATTTTTGCGGTGTACCTGCATCTGCCTCGTGATATTAGCGCACAGACTACGAGGTAAAATAAATATTTTATTGATAAAAAAATATACTACTGTCCCATAAAACATTTTTATATTATACTTGGGCAACCAGTTGATTATTTTGCCTTTTTGGAGACTTCGGGCGTCTGGCACTGACTGTTAGTAAAGGGTGTTACTGGTCAAGAGCAACGCTTGTGCAATATCCGTCCTCTGACGCTAGTATCGTGTTTAACGTTTATCTTCCCTGTGATGCGCGAGTAAACTTAAAATGAACCCAGCAACCATCCTATTTTGTATTTTTGGATAAAATTTGTTAAGGAACGCTGTTTGGTCAATTGAAATTCGGCGTAAAGCTGTTCGTGAACAAAGCGCTCGCGATTGAAATCTAACCATTTTGTGTTCGCAAAAATTGAAGTAAAACTAGTAACTCTATCGAGATTGCAGAAAGTAGTGAAGCATAGGTAGACCTGCGCCTTTTGCGTGCACAGCCAATCAGCTCTCGACAACATACGTCGATATATGGATATCACACAATACCGCACAAGTAAGAACAAAACTAACACCGGCAATAAGCTTAGCATGCCCCAAAACCCCAAAGTGAAAGCTATCAACCTCACAGGACGTAACAGTAAAATTAGAAAAATTTGGATTGATGAGCCATGGCAGCGCCATACCCCGTACCCATACAAACATAGATAGCAGAGCAAAATCAACACCAGCAATGAGTTTGCCATGCCCAAAAACCACAAAGTAAAACTTTTTAACCGCCCAGAACCTTAGAACAAATTTTCGAATTTTAGGTCAAGGAACCACGGGGGTTCCATGCCTCAAACCCCACGAACCGGTGCCGTAATCGAAAAACAAAAAAAGAGGCATCGGCATTTATCATTTTACTATGAAATAAAACCAACCAGAGGAATAAATTCGAATGTTAACCTTGCTTCCGTGAAGGGTGCTAAAAAATCCTCATTTTGACCTCTGACCCCGAACCATGGGGCAAAAACCGAGGTACCCATGGAACCATGGGTCGCAGAGCAAAACCGGCACATAAGTTTCCCATACCCGAAAATCACCAGGCGAAACTTATCAGCCGCCCAAGACGTCAGAACAAATTTTCAAATTTTGGGTAGAGGAACCATTGGGGCACCATACCCGTGTACCTCAAACCCCATAAATCCAGAACGGGAGCCTTAATCGAAAAACAAAAAAAATTGGCATCGGAATTTATCATTTTAATATAAAATAAAACCATCCAGAGAAAAAAATTCCATAGTTAAGATCAAAATAACCTTGCTTCCGAGAAGGGTACTAAAATGGGGTAAAATGGGGCAAAAAAACCCCCACATTTTGACCCCTGACCCAGATCCCAAATCAAAAAACGCTCGGGAATGTACACGGTAAATCTACTATGCCGGTTGTAATGAGACGAAGATCATGAAAATCGGTTAAGGCGTTCTCGACTTACGGTGGGTCACACACACACGCAAACGCAATTTAAAAGATTTCACCTCTGCAACACACAATCTCCACTACGTTCTGATTACCCAAATGTTGGAGAACGAAAATTTGTCGATTTGATTGTGATGTCACTTTTGCATTAAATTTGTTTGAAAACACTGTATAATCCAAATTTAAATGATAACACATTAGGGAACAGAATTTCTGCAAACTGAAATCGCCAAAATTCTGTTCGAACACACAAGGTCTAATTTCTGGCACTTGAATTTGATGTTGCCAATTTTCGGTTAGCGAAACAACGAATGAAATTAAGTATGTTTTCCGTAACAAGGGTTTGGGATTGGATATCGGTAATGACAGAATAGTATGGTTGGAGGGTTCTCCTTAAGTTTATTCACGCATGACACCATTACACAAGGGAATTGGGCCTTGAGTACCCAGTTCTATCAAATTTGAAACGCATTGCGCATTTGCAAACAAATAAAATTGGTAGAGAAATATGGGATAAGTCAAACCAGGTACGAATACAATCTAACATTTTCAGGTAAACTAAGCGATGATTCAATGCCTCATGTGATTTGATTTACTTTTTGCGCGCAATTTCGCTACACGTTACTCTTACCACACAGGCATCAGAGGATCCTAAACTTGCTCATTTTATCGACTTCTGATTTTCCTGTTCTCCCTATTTTCCAGGTCTTCCTGTAGCACTGAAAGCCTTAAACTTTGACTAGAGATGTACCCTGGACTATTGATCGAGTTAATTTCATTCAAATATAACCACACACCGACGAAAAGTAAAGAATGATATTAAAACTCATAAGATTCTATACTAACGATACAGATCGATAGCGTAATTGAAATACATCCACAAATTTAACTAAACTAAAATAGAAGTTATAAAAACTCGCTTAATCATAACAAAAACCTAAACTAGAACATAATAGAAAACTTAACTCTATGAAATAGAAACTTATTACTCTCAAAATAATCAACTTATTTAGATCAGTGTTAAATATTTTTTGAAGCAATCGCCCATAATTTTATAACAAGTATCTTGTCTTACGCCAAGATGGTGAATTCTATGTATTGAATGTACAATTTAGAGATGTACATAACTGCAGCATTAAGCTTCAGAATGAGGCATCAAATATCGGCCACGTTGCTTGAATAGTTGAGTACCAGAAAGTAACCAGAATGCCGATTCCGGTGAGAATCGTGTTCCAGTTGCAGTTCCAGCAAAGAGCAAAAACTATACCGGAACCGGAATTCCAGTTTAAAGATTTTGTTTGAAATTTTCCATATTTTTGCTTCATCTGTGGTATAAACATATGTAATACAATGATCAGGTTGCAATACAACCAAGCAAAAGAAAAGATTAACTAAGCAATTTGGCATGTGAAACGTAAGTACGGCAAATAATTTCAGTAGGAATTTTTCATCTTAACCTGTACTTAGGAGAATGTCTATGCTTGCAGCAGCAATTTTACACATTCAGAAGTCTGTGGCGTATGTTCGAATTATACCGTCCAACTCGGTAACAGAGTATGGATTACGTAGAAGTACTTAGCGTAAGCTTGGCTAATATAAATTGCGTCAAGCACTAGCCAGGGCGCTTGTAAATTTTGTAAATCAGTCTACATTGAAGTAAAGTAACGTTATCTGCAACGCAGCCAGAAGCTGCTTTTTCGGCAATGCCCTGTATTTATTGAAACTGTGAGGGCAGTATCACAGTTTGTCTCATTTATAGCATTCCGATTAGAAAGTTATCATCATTATCATATAACTGACGGACACTGTTGCACAATGCTAGCCTAAACAGTGTCTCTGACCACTGGTCAGAAAATTACCTTCTATTATTTTGTCTTCTAGCCATATAAACCAATAATTTCAAGTTTCCTACAGAACAACATGGAACGAACGTATGTGTAGCAAAGGGAGGCGACTGGCGACAGAACGAAAGTGTTTATTCTACGCTCCATTGCCCACTGAAGCAGTATTACAAGGGTGTATAGAGGAAAATATTTTTTGCTCTGGGTGTCTAAAAACCGACATATTAATCAATAAATAAACATTATTAGCCTCCTCAGTCTCTGTAAAGTTTAAGAAAGGCAATAATGCCATTGAAATACATTAAGTTTAATGTAAAAGTTATTTTCAATATATACCTACATTTTAAATCCACTATACCTTCATTTCTTCCTTCATCTGTTTTACTATATATAAGTTTCGAAGACCAGGTTCCGGATCCGGTTTAAATGGACGGTTCAGGTTCCGGTTATTCCCTGTTGAGAACATATTACCATATTATTGTGGGCACAATATGGAAGTACGGAGGATACATTACTCTGCAGAATGAGACTAAAAACACAGATATAGTTCGAGCGATTGCGGGTGAGCTGTGGTCGTTGGTGTACTCAATCGCACCGCATATAGCTATTAATATCTTTGATTTCTGCGCAAAATGAGCCCAACGACGAATCGCTCTAGTCGTTGAGAAGGTACGACCAATTTAGTGTCTTCGAGATCACAAAAGCACAGTTGACCCCATCTCGATGGAACGCTGCCTGGCAGGTGATTTCAATAGAAGCACATTGCAATAGGTATGTAGAGCTCTGCTTTCTGAACAAAATGAGACCAACCGCAGCCAGATCATACCAGTAGGTGAGGCAGGGATTTTTGTTTTTCTTGGTGCAAAAACACAGCGAAATTTCAATAAACACAAAATTTAGCACACCTGAACTGTTTAATTAAAAGGCTACAAAAACCAAAACTTTTAAACGCTGAATGGTTATAAAGTGACCATGTTTATAACTGTGCAACCTAAGTCTATAAATTCTGAAATATGAAAAAATTAGTGCTAAATATAACAGTTTGGTCCATTGTATAAATATATAATGCATGCATTAATATAGAATTGCTAGTAGCGGGTTAATTATCATTACTTGACCTTTTCTGTAACGCTAAAATAGAGTATTTGCGGGTTAATAAAAAACAGAGGTAAATGTCGAAAACCCACCTAAATGTCAAAAAAGACACATTTTAGCACAACATGAATTTTGAAAAAAAACCCCTGAGTTGAGGAGATGACTAATTTGGTGTTTTCGTGTATCCCGACGGCTCATTTGAAAACCCATTTTGACCAAACATTAGAGCGTAAGAGACCTCGGCATGAATATGCTCCACATAGCTTTATAGTGGAATACTTTCTGCGGACAAGCCAGGTACACATAGAGTATAACTCAAAATTGGTTAATTATGGCAACTGGTGGGCCAACAATAACAACAAAAGCACCAAACAAATTCTGTTCAGGGCTAATCATGTAAAAAATAGAAGTAGCACATAAGAATATTACTATTATTCGAGACAATATAGCTAGATTTCCAGGTATCCGACGCTTTACAGACAGAAATAGCATTACTTCAGAATTTCCTGTTCTTCCGGATGGCTCGGGGACCCTGTTAGATCTATCTAAAGGTAGTTAACATGACTGACATTTTTGAGAAATAGATAGTTCCGCAGTCGAGCAAATATGAGCCATGAATTATGGTCTATATTTAGCACTGGACACTCACGTGAATTTAATTCACCAAGTAGACTAGGTGTTGCATACTGTACAGAACAGATATTGACGAAACGCAGAAACCAAAAAGCGACAGAAAACTATATATGTTCTATAACAACACAATGGTAACAAAACAAAAAACAATGAATGTTCGAGAATTTGATATTGTACTCCAAAAAGTAATCGTTAATAAAGCGTTTTTGCTGCAAACAAATATTTTGTCGTTTAACAACAAGAATTTACCCACGACCTACTATAAATCTCTGAGAAGTATTTGCGCACAACCGATCACCAAAGCGTATCAATGACATTTTTGTTTGAAGATGCAAATGATAAAATATTTTGAATAAAAATAATGAAAAATACGAAACAATAAAAAATAAGCTGTTGAAATGTAGTTTCAGCTATACTTTTAGCAAATGTGCAAAATACAAGCAATACAGAAAACACTATTTAGTTAAGAAGTAACAAACCTCGGCTATGTCCTAGATGTTTTAATGGGGATGTAGCACCGCCGTATATATTACATGGTGTCGGGCCTGTGCTGCTTCGATAGCTACGTTCTGAGCCATTACCGTCACCATTGGGCGTGGGATTTGACAAGATTTCAATATCTGATGATAAGGCAACACTTTCCGTTTCGTCAGGTGACGTATAACCAGAGCCTACAAGTGTCAAAACTTATTAACAAAGTCATATATAGTTTGAATGCAACAAGATACAAAATACACACATCTCACCTCTTTCATGAGATTCAACTATATTTATTATATGAAAGAAAAGTGACATACAGTGCAACTTCAAAATTGTTAAAATGTAACCAATTTTATTAATTTTTCTATCGGAGGAGACGCGGGCGTCCGGGTCATGTCGAACAGGCTAATTTTGGACAACTTTCACCCTCTAGGCATTATGGAGTCACAACAAAAAAGGTCGTCCTTACAAAAACGGCTATAAAAAATCTGAAAACTACTATTAATTTTTCGACTATTTTTGACAAAATCTTAAGTAATAAGAAGTGGGGTCATCAGAAATACGCATTTGCAACAGGTAAATAACTAGCAGCTTGTCTCATCGCCAAGGCAGTGAATTCTGATTGTTGTATAATTGTGATTTAGCGAGAGGCACAGCTTTAATGAGCATCCACACACAAAATGAGCCGAATGAACCACGTTGTTTGGATCTTTAAGGAGATATACCTGCTTATTGCTTATTCAGAAACCCATAATACACATAGAATGGAGTTCTCTACAAAATGATACCGGTAACACCAATATAGCTACCGTGGTTTCCAAGATAATGCCGGTTATGTGCGGTTTGGGTCTTATGGGTCTTTGAAAACACGATTTTGACCATGCAGTGTAAATAACAGCAGCACACTATGTTCAGCTATAGATGGTGAATTGTTATACAAAAAGAAACCAGTAACACCCATATAGCTCGAGCGGTTGCGGAGATATCGTTTTCGTGTATGCTGGGTCTCATAGGTTTACTTAAAACCATTTTTGACACAGATCCTGCATCCTACAAAGCCATGTAGCAAAGCATTATATAAAGCCTTAGTGACCTTTTTGTTCTACAAAATCAGCCTAATTTGGCTAAGAAGTCTGCACAACTTTACGAGATACAACCCACAACATGTTTTGTCGGTTCCCTTTTTGACCCACCTGAGAAACTTCGGCACACTTTTAAGGCACGAAACACACGGAATTCGTTTTGCGTCTACCTAACTAAAGGACACAAATAGATATTTTAAGCTTTCGAATGAGTTATCGTGCGAATGAATCCGCGAGGCCGAAGTTGAATCATGCGTGTAACCCCAAAAAAGAAAAACGATACCATCGAAATTTACTGCTCCGGCCAGTGAGAATTCGTTGCTACGGTCTACACTCAGGATTCAATAAATATGCAGCCAAACAATGATATACACGCTAATGCATGACAGACGCGATAAAATGCTATTACAAGAAGCCTCATTTGACCTGTAGGGTACGGGTTAGCACCGCAGAATACCACCAATTATATATTTTATCACTTTAGAAATATGAGTTTCAATACATTCTAAATTATAACGTCGTATTTTCTCATCGAGGATCTTTTATAACGTCGTTCTATAAGAAATTGCTTTACAGCAGCGGTAGAGCAAAATGATGGTTATTTTGCAAGTAAACAGTTGTTCGTGGAAGGTCATTTCCCCTTCTAAACACATTGGTTTTTCAGCGGAGCGAGGCGAAGCCGAGCGAAGCGTTTTTATTTTCTGTCTGGGAGTAAAAAGGTCGATATCCGTCCGTCCGTTCGTTCGGTCGGTCCGACGGATCTCAAGAACCACTGAACCGATTTTAAAAAAAACTTTTTTGTGTGAAAGCCTATCATGTCAGAGTGTGCACCTGATATTTGGGATTAAAAAATTTTAAGTGGTTAATTAGTAATTAGCTAATTAGTTAAGCTTATGCAGCTAAATAGAGAATTTTGCAATATTTGTGTTATTTATTGAAATAGAATCGTTTCGATCAAACCATTATAAGGTTTTCTGGGTCGAAGAATTCAAATATAATATAGTTACCAATGATAAAGCCCTATGCAATGTAGTTACAAGAACATAAAATTGAGTACATTCGTAATGCCACAGCCCAAGCTCTGCTCACAAATGTACTTCCACAACCGACTAGTTAACCCATAAGTAAATTCTTACCTCTCTAGAGTCATGCAAGGACGTTGTAAAACATTCCAAGGTTCGCAGCAAAAACTTATAGTTCAGTATTTTTAATTTATTTATATTATACGTAGAGGGCTGAACCCTGACTTTTGTGGTTGCAAAACGACTGCTATAGCATTTCCGGAGCACTTGCATTCTGAATGTCGAGACTCGTAAATTTTGAATGTTTCAGTTTCTAAGTTACAGGAACAATAAATGATTCCGTGATTTCAAAATGTTTTGATCATGACCATAACAATATTCTTAAAGAAAGATTGATGTATTGTCTTTATAGTAGTCTTAAGTATTTGCAAGATAATTTAGCACCTCAGAATAGTGAATCAGAATTGAACAACCGCACGAGCTTCTTTTCGCTTCTCGGTTTTGTAATCCGTGTATCGCACAACCAAACTATTGCTGAATAAAATTTGCTCACACAAACCAGCAGGTAGTGATGCAGAAAAGCATTTCCTTAAATACTACAAAACCTTTATTACAACAGAATTACCTTCTGGTTTGTGAGGAATCTCAACGAAACTACTGTGATCATCACAGCGCACCGAATCACAAACGTTGTCCACCAACACCTGAAGAGTTTCTGCAACAACACGATCTTTGGAATCGGTCAGGAATTTGTCATGAATCTCGTTCTCTGCACTTAGAGAAGTCACAGGTACTGGTGCCTCAAAACAGTCCATTGCTGCAGACGTTGATGCAACGAGTAAGTCACTTGACGACATCTCTCGTGAGGAACTATCATTACTGTCCAGTTGAGCTGTGATTGAGCCGGCGCCGGAATGCTGCGATGAATGTTGGTCGTTTGAGCACAGAACAGTGCACGTGCTTTCCGAATCTGTACCAGTCGACAAATACGCGTCTATACAATCGAAACCTATAATATTATGAAAGTAAGAAGCCATAAGATAAAGAAGTATATATAATTAGAAAGAGTCCAAGTGTTAAAAATTTGAAGTACGATTTCTTACATTTTCAGATATGTGATAAAAGTTGTAGACTACATATTGGATCCAGAAGAATAGTTACAAATTCCTACTGTTTAAAATTCCTCAATATAGTATATATAAAAGTATACTGCTACAAAGTAGCGACGCAGCTTTCGGTTTTCGAAGACATGGCCGAAAGTAAGATTTTTGTGGTTGTCTAGACAAGAGTCAGTTGTGACATTAAAATGACAATTTCTCATAACAAAAATACAAGAAGTTGCCTCTTTGGCAAATCTTTACGCTTATATGCTTCCAAATTGGTTTTGCGCGGTCAAATACACTATTAAAGAAGCTCTGCTCGCTCTTTTCTAACTATATATCGCCGCAACGTTTACCTTCACCGGATGTTGTACTGATTCCAAAGCTGTCGCTTAGTTCATCGGCATCGTCTTGGATATCAAGTACTTTATCGATTCGTTTTTGAGCTGTATCTATGGCAGATTTGGCAAATGAAGCTAAATCAGCCCAACCGCTCATTATCTGAGTATTTATACACGTAAATTCTGAAACACTGCAAACGTTAATTTCAACCAAAACAGCAGTACTACATATATTGCCTCATTCAAAAGTCTCATAATGAAAGTTTATAACCTGACAGTGTTATATTAGCAGAACTGGACTTGCTAAAACAAGAACCAAACTGCAAAACAGTACATATAAATAAATAACATAGCTCAATTACCACTCCTTCACCGGCAATACTTTTTTAAAATGTTCAGTGACCAATCGCCTTTCGTACGAAACAAATTCTAATTCTAAATGTATTAGATTGTTCCTGTAAGGTTGGTTTACATTACTCTGTAAAAATATTCTCCTTAACGTCATGTTAACAAAAGTAACTGGCAAATGCTAATCACTGTTTTTATGCCATTCAGACAGTTGTGGTGGTTGCTCTGTTTGTAGCCGTTTAACCTGACATGTATAGTAGATTGTGGATTGCATATAAGTAAATAGCTCGGAACTTCTCAACCTGAACTTGATGACGTATCATAATTTTCATTTTTCGATTATTTATCAGTGTTGCCAACTTGTCAAACGTATACTGTCTCACACAACACCAGTGGCTTTGTAATTTTTGTAAATTAGCATACAGAGTATAAGCACCATCTTTGTAATGCTGCCAAGACCTAGTAAGGTCAGACAGCATAAGTTATAATTAATGTGCATAGTATTATTACGGCTTGATAATCTTAAGCGCTTAGGAACGTTAGCTAGATCAATTTTCTTTTAAAATCACAGAAAAATGTCCAATGAATATTTTCAATGAATATATAAATGCAGCAGTATTTCTAATAAACCACGACGAAATGAAATGAAACGGCTTGAAATTGGCTGGCCTAAAATAAATGACTGACAGACATCTTCACTGATTGCGATGCAACCTACGCAGGATACATATTAGAAACCATTTAGGTCACAATAAGATATTGCGAAGATTGGTCACGCGTCATGTCGACCGAAAAAAACAACAAGCAATCGATTTTGAACTTCGTATACTTCTTCATTGAAAAACAATATATATATCGACGAAATACATTAAGGGCAATAATACATATATTTTCTGCACACTTAAAAACCATTCGGGCTATTTACCTTTATCTATTTATCTCGCAACACATACAATCATAAGAAAAGATCACTATTAAACTCTTAATAGATGAATTAAGATTTGGTTTTCAGTGTCGTATCTGTATCTGGCAACCCGTAATAGCTCACGCTTTGACAACTCTTACCATTAAGCCCGAGAAATGAGAGTTAGCTTAACTTGTATAACTTGATGGTTTGTAAAATAAATTTATATGCTTAATCGCATGTTATAGTAATCAGGCATGGGTGACTGCCCTTGCTGTTGCATTATATGTGGATAAGTGATTTGAATGTGCCCACTGCCTACTGAAGATACAGCACGGTAGATTGCAATTGTTGAATTGCTCTTACACATACTCTCACCACGATTAAAATTATTTGAAAATAGCCCGATAATGGAATTCTGGAAGTTTAAGGACCCTAGGTTTTTGAACCATAATAGTACATAGGTATATCGTGGTGAGACCTTGGGGAACCCTGGTTCCAATTATTATTTCTGAGCTCCGGGCGTTCCTGTAATAAGTATAAAAAGGGCTTGATTTTGCACTTCCTCGTTCGAATTAAGTTGATCTGCTCGTTACAGAGTTCAAACGCGATTGCTTTCTCGGCTAACGTCAAAGGTATCGTTTTTGGCTACTAACAGTTCGTGACGGACGTCGCCGCGAAGGCCATTTCCGAATGTTAATTTTAGTAGACTCTGCAATGCTACGTCAGATATCGAATCTAGCACTATATATTTACAAGCATAATACTTCTGATTATCCACAAAGTCTGTCACTGTACCTCGTGTTTGCTTTATTGTTTGTATTTTATTAAGAAGGTGTCGAATGACATAGGTCGCTCAAGATTTCCTTCAAGAATAGTTCGAAATTTTGCAGTCCTCAGCTTATCTTGTTCTAAAATTAAGTGATTCTCGGCTTTGCCAACAAATTTTATTTTGACCAAACACAATTTTTGTTGAAGCTCTGTTATATGATCGACTATTCAAGCTCGGTTAATTTGCAATGTGTACTGCCCAAAGTTGGATATGGCTTACAAAGATTCCGAGTCTTCATTTCTGTCCTAACCACTGTTTGTGATGCGAAGAGAATCGCTTTGTCTTGCGATACCAGCGGTGCATATCTTGGCCTGTATTGGATGGAATGCGCAGTGTTATTGTGTCTGCGATTTGCTGTTGTTTCCGTGTTAACAGGTTACTTGTCAAATTTAAATCAGCATTCAATTCTAACTAATCATTTAGCTGGCCGTTCCCAAAGCTTGTATCAGCCATTGAGACACTTGGATGTGTCAATCGTTTATTTTGATCACTTTCGTCGGCGCTTGGATGATTCCAATATCGATCAGGCATTTCGTTTCGATTGAACAAACATCGATTTATAAGTGGTGGATTTGCGCTTGAATCAAAATCGAAATTATCTTCATTTATTCTATGATTGAAAAGAGTCGTTTGAATTTTATGTTCTGACGCACCGACCGTATGTACATATGAGTCTGAGAACATTGCTCCAAAAGTATGACTCTGTTTTTTGTTCGAATTCGCCACCGTATCGCCCGATTCTGATTTTATTTGAATTCAACAACGCAACACCCGAATTGCCATTACCATGCGCCGGGCGAGTTCCAGTGTTATGTTTTAAATTTGCTTTTGATTTGGAGCTAACCTGTTTTACGTACCGAAGTATTCTTCTGATTTGCTTCAGGGCGCTTAGTGCGTTGTTGCATCTCTTGAATTTAAACAAAGTACATAATCCGCCAATTTTAAGTCCCGTGCTTTTCGCCATCTCGAAGTTTTTCAGCTCAGTTCGCAATGCGTCATCGCGTTCAAAATTTTGCGCCGATGCTGATGACTGCGTGTTTGCATTTTCAATTGCCCCTAGTCTAAAACATTGATTCGTCAATCTACGGGGGCTTACGATTTGCAATAACATTTTGTGAAAAGTTATTGTGTTCCGAATTATCAACGAGCTCCTGTACAGGGTCTTTATCAATAAATATAATTATCATTAAAATAAACCTGGAACATATATACCTGTTTTTTACTGTTATTACCCGTGGTCGGAAATTTCAGATTTGACTATCGTATGAATCGTCATTGAATAGGTGCACTGCCAGTGGTCTCATAATTGTCAGCGGAGTACGCATGAAATAATTTTTTCTGTCGGCACAAGTTTTACAACGAAAGATGTCGTAAGCAGTAACGCTCGTTGTGAGATTGTACGCCGCTTATAGCTGCAGTTGATTTTTATTGCTACGATTATTGTCCAAAAATTCGAAGAATAATCATCCGCTTTATATTATTGTTGTTGCCCACTGCCAGTAGTCGAATAAAAATCACCTGGGTTTCTACCAATTTTCACAGGGAGTCTGGATTATGTTGTTGAAAATTGTTTGCTACGCCGAAACGATGACCAACATGGCCACCATGTAGTGGAGTTGTGCAGCGATAACCCACTTTCATGGGCAGTTTGCCATCGGACCGCGAGTTCGTCACCGAACACTGTGGATAAGTGCAACGGGTGGCACCTGACATCACTTCGTACCATGCATCATGCAATAAATTTTTCCGACCCACATCCTGGTTTTGTTGCTATGCGCCGTTTGCCCTTTCATTTCTTGTTCTTTACAGGAAACAATTTGTAGCTTTTTAATTTCATGTATTATTAGTAAAGAACAAATAACAAATAAAATAGTGGTAGCCGTGTTGATTGCGATTCAGTAGTCCGAAGCTATGTTTCATATCCAACAATATGGGTCGAGATCACGAACACACCATAAGAGCAATACTCAGATTGAACAGCACGCGTAAAATTATTAAAACATACCCTGTACATTCAAATTAACATTATTCAACCTGTTGGGGCTGGCCCAATTTTCCCCTTCCTGTAAAATCTAACTCCAAGGGGTTAAGTGTCGGCAACTCGCCTTATTTTATCCCAACACTATTCCCAAAACCAATAAATTTTAAAATATATTTTCATTTTCCCCATTTCCAACATTTGCCCTCTCATCACTTATTTCTAAATCATTTCGCTTCCCCATACTTCAAATCCGTTAAATTCCTATCCATTTTTATTATTTTCATATTTTTCTAACCATTTAACAAATCATTTATATATAGCTCTACCTCTTTTGATTTTAAATAATCTCTTGGTGTTCCTATCCATTTTTTTATTATTTTCGTCTTTTTCCCATTTTACCCAATATTTATCCTGCTTTTTACAAATTTTTGCCGAATATGAGGAAATTTGCAAATTTTTCGTAATTTTTCTAAATTTAACTTTTGTTCTTTTTAATTCTATCCTCCAATTTCCAAACTTTTCCTCCATTCTTTCTCATCCCTACATTACCCACCGTTCCTCTCTTTCCTTAATCTTAATATCTTAACCTTACATATACTTATTACCTTTTGTCTTCAATAATATTAACTGAATTTATAATTATTCATTTAAATTTAGTTTACATGTCACAGTTTAGGGAACGCTTTATTTGATTTTTGGTATTATTATCTTGTGTATTGTTGTGATTATTGTAGTTATTAGTAATTAATACTAAATTTATTTTATAAATTTATTATTGTATATGTTTTATTTTAAATAATATTTTATAGTTTGATATCGGTATTATCCGTTATTTATTATTAAACCTTATATATATTTAAACTTTCAAATCATTGTTTGTCGAGAGATTCTTTATATTTACCCCAGTACGTATATATTTTTGTGTTTTATCTAGTTTCTCGCCAAATGGCGTTATATTTCGTGAATCCGGCACCTGAATGTCATACATCTTTCGTATAATTTCGATTATTAATATGTTATTCTGATCTTGCTTCACTTTATATTAATTGGATTTCTGACGGTTGTAGTTTGATCGAGATAGTGGTTGCATTGGGCGTTATATAGGTATGTATAGCTAAGTGCAGAGAATGGAAAATTTGATTGTAACAATGTGCTAACTCAATGTTTTGCAAACGACAATAGTAGTTTTGAATAAAGTTATACTAACCTGTCTACTATTGTTATTGGCCGTAATTAACGAATAACTACCTGTGTTTTTAATTGTTGTTCGGTATAGATGAGTTGTTACGCCATTTGGTTCGTTCCTGCGTGACGCGGATGTGGTACTTTCGTTACTAATTTAATTACCTTAGTCTAGTATCTTAAAATTACGCTAATTACGTGACCTTTATATTAATGTGCCCATCTCCTGACGGCTGACGAACCCGCTGTAGCTAGTTTCCCTACAATTCTACGGCCCCAGACAGCTGCCCGAACAGGCGTTCAGACGAGAATTGTTCCAATAGGTAGATCACCCTCAACACGAACTTGACCTTGGTGTACTTACATAACTTTCTTCCCAACTAACTCCACGGGAAAGTTTTAAGGCTTATTCGCTTTGGAACAACTATGGACGGACCGTTATAGTGTAGTTAACGCTCGTGCTCAACTATGCCGCTCTAAGCCCCTTATTCATTCTACAAAGAATAATAATAATACTATTTTAAGTTAATAAATACTAAAGCACCTGTTTGTGAAGTCACTCAGCCACTCAACGTTAATTTTGTTAACCCAGAAAAGCCAATTCAAAAAGCACCAGAAGTATTATTCAAATACTGAACCATAAGCGCAGTTTTTTACGCATATAACATCATTCGAAACCCAAAATCAGCCATAAACTTAACAAGCCATGAACCATGCTCCAACATAACTAACAAAGTTATATACATTCACCGTACTCGTTAAAATGTAAGAACCCATAACAGTAAAAGAAACTAATGATAAACATTAGCTTAGTAATTTCCATAACCCATTTGAACTACGATCAGTTTCTCGTAGTCCAACTCGATCAGTACAAATAACGGAAATAAAATCTGTAACGTAAATTCTTTTACGTAATTGCCCTTCGCTGCAAATCAAAAAACCTGCTGCATTCCACAAGTCAAACGTAAGAACTGAATCGCAAAAGAAAAACGAGTTAACAACACGTTAGCTAATTTAAGAAATTAATGTTAATTATGCAAATACTTAGCATTAAATGAAACAAAAGGAAGCGAAACAAAAGGGAGGGAGGGGTATAAAAAAGCTTTAGGCGATAAGCCCGGGTTTTTAGAGCTTTGGGGCGGATTTGGGCAGGGATTTCCCCTGTAGCTTAGTGGATGCTCAACAATTGTTATTTTATATCTTTTTGATGGGAGTAGGGGTTGGTCAAGGATATTTTTATTATGACGGCTTCTGTTGCTGATCAAACCTTGCTTTCCAGCCTTTCTAACTCAAGTTTTGAGCGCACTATTATTCTGATTACTTGTGTGTCTATATTATTGTTTAGGTCAACGCCTAATTACTAATTGACCTCTTGTGATGTTTGTGCGTATGTTTATTTAATTACCTCAGCCTAAAGGTCTTAGAATTGCACTAATTACGTTCTTTAACGCCAACATTATCCGGACAGCTTTGAAGGATATTGATACTCTATTACTTTTCCTTTGTGGGTTTGTACGTAGCCTTCCGGACGGCTAGACCCATACGTTTATTTAATTACGATATCCTAGTGTCTTGGAATTACACTAATTATATGCCATTTTAAAGTTCTCGTCTCCCGCTATAACTAGTTAGTAACGGCAACTACTCTCTATTTCTAACAATTCTCTTCAGTAAGTTGGCCGTACCAACCTCCCGCGTCGAATTGTCCCTGGTTAATTGCGTTGGTATCCCATGCCACGAGCTCGACCTTGGTATACTCACGTACTTCCTTCCCGAATAACTCCACAGGGGATTTATCAAGCTACGGGTTGTGTACTTTGGAACTCTATGGGGGGGCCGCTGTTTTAGTTAACGCTCTTGCTCGGCTCAGTATTTATAAGGAAAATCTAATATTACTGTGATAAGAATATTAAATTAGTACAGTACTTATTTGTGTACTTTTGATTTACTCACGTAAATTTTTATAGTAAAGCAGGCCCATGTATAATCTAGCAATTACTCCGCCACTGTTATATTTTATGCTATTTAGAGGGATGGGGTGGACTCGGGCTGTTGGCTTATGTCGGCTATCGGTATTAAAAAGAGGGCAGGATTCGTCACCAGAAGGTTGTGCAGTTCGAGGTGTGGCCAATCCCGATGGGACACTAGTGTGGCGCTTGTTTTTCTTTCGTGAGCTATTCTAGAGCCTATATTTCGCAATGCGGCGTGATCCTTGCTCTGCTCTATTGCTCGCGTGCCAGATCATCGGCAACAGACACATTGTTGGCTAATTCCTCGTGTGATTTCTATTGTCTTGGCCTCATTGGATCATTCAATTATGTATCGGAAAGTATTCGGGGCGTTTTATCGAAACATTACTCGTTACACGGCTATGGGTTGACAAGCGAACCCGACATCCGTCGTTTCCAAGTACTCGGAATCAGTTGTTATTTTCAATTTATTTCGCAGCCATTGCTTTATGTGTTGTTCAGCCCAGGTAAAGTTGATATTTTAGTTTCGATTACTACCCACCTAATTTGTAAACGTTTGCCGTTCGCTTCGTAGTGAACGGTCGATGGCCTCCTTTACCAGGACGACCACAACTTTGAAACTCTTATGATATGAGGGCTCCTCGGGCATAGAGTTGCGTTTCTGCAGGGCTTAAAATAAGCGAATTTTTTACAGAAATCCTCTAGAATGAACCATTTAGAACATCCATAATAACAAAAGCATATACAAAACAAATGAAGCATGGTATTGCACATACAAATGGCACATGTGAGTAAGTGACGCGTATTAATGACATTTGAGATACTTACGACTATGACCACGGCAACATGCAGTATACTACTCCGTCATAATTTTAATTCTCACCAGCCTTGGCTGAGTACATCGAGATTCCATCAAAAATTGTTTCATTATTGTCCCAAGCAGGTCACCGGCCAAATTAGGTGTTCCTAAGCAGTGCTGTTACACATTATTGGACTACTAAATACATGTGTGTAACAAACACAATATACATTGTGGAATGTCGAAGAAACAAAGTTATCTATCTGTGTAAATGGCGTAGCAGTTCGTCAGTAGCAGCAATGTTGCTAACACAAAGTAGAATTCAAATACGACAGACAACGTATGAGATAACAATTTTAAAAATATAATCTGAGGGCACGATCGTGTGGGATGTGTATAAAATATATATTGTTAGAGTGGTTTAGAAGCAGAGCATTGCCGAGCCGACACTGGCGGCTGTGTAACTGGTATATTATGCGCCACACAAACACACACAATAAATGACAATAAAATGAGATGATTGCGAACAAAGTGACCGTCATCTTTAGCACATATTTCAATACTACAGACGCTTTTATTTTTACCTCCAATCAGCAAATAGAAAAAACTGGTAAAAATTTACGAGTCACAAATTACATGGAAAATTCGGGTTTTCAAGAGGCATTTTTACTTTGTAAAGCATGTAAGAATTTGGCATATTGAATGTAATCCCGATTAATTGTATTTAAAATCCCGATACTATTGCTTTCATCATTCAAAACCTCCGAAAACCTACAAAACAGCGCTAGCTTAAATAGTTTATATTCAACAAAGGGCCAATGATACAAACGGCAAGTCCATACAGTGACTAGCAAGTCATCTGATTGCCCGTAATCGGTTCCAGGTGAGATGACAGGTAGTTTTTATCATACTCGGGAAGTGTAAACTCAGTGTCGTATAAAATGTCTATTTGCACGTTGTTGTTTTATTAGCTCGGTTTATGAGGCTCCTTAAGAAATTAGCGACAATGCTGCCAGACAATACTGCCAGATATTTCAGTAGTTTAAATACTACCGACCGATTTAGGCTAAATTACCGATAAATTTGTAATTTTATATATTATTCGAACCAAATTAACGAGCTTAGTTGAATGGTGGTAAGATCAGTGCGATCGGGTCATATTTTAACGAGTTTGGCTTAGGCAGGCGCAGCCAGACTGGTGAGGGGGCGACGCACTCCTCCTCCAAGATAGTTTTCGCCTCCTCCCTGTGAAAAAAATTGAAAATTCCCCAATTCCTATCCATACGCAGCCGAAAGGATTTTAAATGGCGACCAACAAATGTAACTGGGAAAATTTAAATGAATTTAGTTCCTGCGATTATAATTTGTTTTTAATGCTGATGTATTTTCAAATTTTCTAAAACCTCCTAAAACAAGATTGCCAGAGATTTTCACACCTTCCCCATTGTTTGATTAAAGTCAGGTCTTCAAACCACTTTCCCAAGCTTTCTCGAATTTCATCCATGTCCAGTTAGCAACAGCTACGCAAAAGATTTTGTGAAAGATTTCTCTGCCTTCACAGTTGTCGCAAGACTGTTGGAACCAAGTCTGTTTCCCCGCATTCCTCGTTGTTTGTAGACGCAACTACGATATTCTCTTCAGTTTCTTAAACTAACCACTGTTCCGTAAATAGCAGTTACCAAAATATATTTTGCAAATATTTCTCTATCTTTCCCATTTTCTTATAGCTGCATTTACGAATACACATTTCCTATTGATTCCCCATTGTCCCATAGACTGTAGCTATGCAAACAAGTACGTCATGGCTCGATTTTCCTTTAGACAGCAGCTACAGAATTCAGTTTTCACAGATTTCTCTACCTCCCACATGATCCATCATGCAGCAGCCGCAAAAAATTTCGTCATCGGTGAACTGCATCTTTGAAATAAGCTGCTCATAGCTTTCCACTTTCTCCATTGTCCCGTAGACAGCAGCTATAAAAATATTTTTTCATTAATTTCGCACACTTCCCATAATTTCATGCAACGGTTCTGATTATGCTAATCCCTGTGGTTTTTTCGACCTTCATCATTGTCCAGCACAGTAGCGATGAAAACAAATATATGGTACTTCTTCCCTTTCCCAGTGTATGGTGTAAAAGAGACCGCATCTAAAACAAGTTACCCAAAAATTTCCCTAAATCAGAATTGATGTCGCTCTGAGGTCTCAGCGGGGGGACCGGTATCGGCGGAGGAGGGAGGGGCAGGGGTGGGGGTGATAAGCAAAAAGTCGACGACCTGCTGCCCACTATACCCCTCATTTTTACCAATTTTACCCCAATTTTTGCCAATTTCCACCATTGTTTGTGGAGGCTTTGGACGGGAGTTCAGAGCCACAGGAGGGTAGGGTGTCAATCTCAGGGGAGGGGTACACCACGGTCTCGGGGAGGGGGCCCAGAGAGATGGCTCCTGAACAGGTGCTTCGGTATGTAATCCCTACATTTTGTATGTCACATTGACGCAAGCTAGTGCCAAAACGAATTTTTCCAAGTTTCCCGTTGCGTCCAATGCTTCACGACGAAAACAAGATTATTATTGATTCCCCACCTTTTCCGTTGTTCATGGACTGCAGCAGCAAAAATTTCCTACAGATTTCCCAACATTCCCTAGTACCCCATAGACTGCAGCTTCGACAATAAGTTTCTCGCAGCTTCCCTATTGACCGCACACTGTAAATAAGGAACCAAGTTTCCCACAGATTTCCGTACATTGGCCGTTGTCTCAAGGACTACAGTTTTACAAAAGAGTTTTCTGTAACAGACATCACGTTCAAATAATATTTCGTAGTTTTTCACGTCTTCTTGTGTAAAGCACATACTAAATTAAGGTTACTACAAATGTTATCACCCTCCCAGTTGCCCCTTATAGACGGTAGCTATGAAAAAGGTTTCTCATAACTTCCCCCTCTTTCAGATTTTCCTGCCGACTAGAAGCTATGAAAATCTCAAGCCAGCTAGGCAGGAACAGGGTAGTATTTTTAACGATTTTCCTAAATAGAAGAACGGCAAGCCCTCTGGCTTTACATGGGATACATAGACAATTCCTTTCGCCGACGATTGTAGCTAATCGTCTGCCTGGACTTTATCCGAGTATTGAGTTTGCAAATAGAAAGCTCCACTCTACAAGTTTCCGCGGTGTCTCAATCAAATTGCAACATCGAGGCTCTTCTTCGCGAGCTTCTTGATCTTACCAACAACCTCTTGACCAGTTTCCCGGGTTCTAGCACACAATCGCGTCGCACGATGGAGCTATACTACAGAAAACACCACTGCGCTTGATCTCAATAATTTGAAAAGATGCCACAATCGCCGATATTGGCAAGATGGAATAGCTGGATATCTAGAACTCGATCGACAAAACCGAATAAATCCATGGTCTCGTCAATGTATGAGAGAAATATGGCAGCGTAAGGATTACCTCGCATCTTTCACTGCTCAATCCCTCTGGTTGTAGGCCGGTGCAGTGCCGGATTTCCATCTAGGGGGCCCTACGCAGAACTCGGCCGGGGGGCCCTTGTAGACTAATAAGATAATAGCCCTTGTAGTTTGACACAATATGATGGATACATGTATTGAGTCACTGTTGAAACGTCCCCGTAAGAAACCAATGCAAAATTTAGCCGTACTGACCTGACAATGAGAATAAGAATAACAGTGACAATGAGAATAATGACAATAAGAATAACAAAAAATAACAAAATAGCCCAGATCTGTTCAAAACTGTTACCTTAGATCGCTACGCGTCTAGACTTCAAGTTCGCGAAATTATGGATGACTTCGTCGCAGTCCAAATTCTTTGTCACGTCGTGCTCGATGGACAACACGGCCAGAGCGTCTAGGCGTTCCTGTGTCATCGTGGATCTCAGACTGTTCTTAATCAGCGCCAAGCGAGAGAAGGATCGTTCAGCTCCGCAAACGGTTACAGCCAGGGACATGTAAATCCTCAGCGCGGTCTTAACATTCGGAAATGCTGTCGAAACGAGCGAATCTCCCATCAGGAACGCCAAGCTTCGCGAGGCAACTTGCGACAGGAAGGCGGATGACATTGCTTTTTGCAGTTATCATCGCACCCAGAGCAAATGTTCTTGCAGGGAAATTTGAAGTTTCGGAACTGTTCGAATTCGTCATAGCAATCGGAGCTGAGGTCGGTCGGATACGCTGAAATCAAATTCTCGACTGACACAATATCCAGTGGCGTTTCAGACGAAAAAGAGAAAATGCATTTAAATATGTCGTCTAAAGCAGCGTAGGCCTTGCTTCGACGGTCAAGCTCGGCTACCGTTCGGTCCATAATGACGTTGCATGTTTCCACTTGGAACTGTTGCCGGCCCTGGAGAACTACTGAAGCGGATCCGATATCTCCAACGAAGACCTTTGGCTGCCGACGTCGCTTCGTCCCGCTGCTATACTCAGGTTCAATATCAGGCATAAGATCAATAGCAGCAGCCTCCAACTGCCCGAATTGATCCCTCAGTCCGGCGACAAACTCTGCCAACGAATCAAATATGCCGCACACGTCCCTTAGATCAGCATACTCGGCCTGTAGCACCTGATTAGCAGAATAGAAACGACCGAGCAGACGATACCATAATTCGCACATTACAGCAGTTTCCCTGTGCGTCAGTTTCTTTGCCAAAGATCCAGCTTTCAGTCGGGAATCCGCATTTTCGTCTCGGTCACTAGCCATGTTCAAGAGCACAGTACAGTAGCTTTCATAGTTGGTGTGAAGGGCTCTAACGCTATTGTAGTGACTGTGCCATCGGGTATCGCTTAACCGTTTTAAAGTAATTAGATGTTGTTTGTCGGCAGGTTGTATAGTCTCAATCAGCTTCCTCCAGCGCCGAGTCGAAGCAGCTGCAAATGCATACAGCTCACACAAAAAATCAAAGAACTTGACACGGTCCAGGCAGTACTTGGCACACTCAGTGCCAACAAGTTAAGAGAATGTCCAGCACACGGAACGTAAGCAGCAAAACGATTAACCTCCTTTACCTTAGCTTGGACACCATTGTAGTGTCCCGATATGTTGCTGGCATTATCGTAGCTCTGACCTTGGCAGTTGAGAATGTCGATCCCCAGCCTGTCGAAAAGCTCCATGACAGTATCAAACAGGTATTGCGCAGAGTGGCTTTTGATCGGTACAAAGCAGACGAAATGTTCCTTAGGGTTGCCACAACTGTCAACATATCGCAACGTTAAGGACAACTGATCAAAGTGGCTGATGTCCGGTGTTGAATCCATTGTAAAGGAATAATACTTGGCACTGCGGACCGCGTTACAAATGGCACTTCTGACTTCTTTACCCATTATAATGATGATTTCGTCGACGATCGTGGAGGAGATGTAACTAGGATGCCCGCTGCCTTTATTTCCGAAGCGATTTAGGTGATCCGCAATAAACGGATCAAATTTGGCCAAAAGCTCCATAATCCCTAGAAAGTTTCCATTGTGTACTGAACCAAGAATCTCATTGTCACCTCTAGGTGCCAACCCGCGTTCTGCAAGAAACTTAATCACTGCTGTTAAACGCTGAAGAACCGCTCTCCAGTACTGATATTCTGCCGAAACTTGCTGCGTTACCGACTTGTCCATCGTTCTCCCAGCGACCCTGGTTTGCATATCAGCAAGTGCTTGTCGATGATCTAGAGACGCTTCGTGGCGTACCAGAACTTTTATACAGTTAGACCAGTCACTGAAGCCTTCTTGGCTAGCCAAGGCCGAGGACAGGCGGGACATAAGGCGACAGCTGAAGCAGAAGATATTGCCAGTTGACGGCGAATATATCAGCCATTGTCTTGTCGCGGATTTGCCGTTAGGAAGCGTCATCGTTATGTGTGAAAGATTGAAACGGCGCGTTATTCCATCACGCTCTCTAGCAGACGCGCTTAACGAAGCCTCCCGATTTTGGCACCTTGCCCGCCCTTTTTTGATCCAGTAAACTTGATCGTCCTTCGATAGAGTTCCCCAGTTCGATGGGTCTGACGAAGTATTTAGGTTTCCTGGCACCTCCGCGGCGGCAATTGGCTCTTCTTCGTCTGACTGGCGGCCACCGACGTCAGTGGCCTCCTCTGCGACGGACACCTGTACAGACTGTCCACTGCTGCCTGATGGATAATGCTGGGACCCAGAGCTCCCCGGAATAGGAACAAAACCAAAATCGGTCATGCGCGCAGTTTTCTCGATGACCTCTTGCTGTCGAGCATCCTTTGCTACTTTAAGCTTACGCTTCTCTGCTCCCGATGGATACGCAACAAATTTTCTAGGCATAGTGGTGATAGTGATAGTAAGTAAGTATAATTAAAAATTATAGACTATCGTGTAAAGTGTAACGTCTGAAGCGAGAAACAGAAGACATAATGCATATATATATGGTAACATGGTCACTGTTCTGCTTCAGGCTTCTGAGCCGGGGGCCCCCTAAACCGGGGGGGCCCTACGCAGCTGCGTACCCTGCGTACTGGTAAATCCGGCCCTGGGCCGGTGTCCGCTTCCGAGCATCGACAAGCTACTCGCACAGCTGCAGGGTGACAAGTACAAAGCAAAAACCGATCTACGTCGTGACTACTTTCACGTACAGCTAGTCAATGACAGCCACAGGCTCACGGCTGGAGCAACCTCGACTCTACGCGTACTATCGTCTACCGATGGGCCTAGTCGATTCCGCTTCGGTGTTTCAAAAGTAATTAATAAAATAATTTTAATAAAAGCTTTTAATAAAAGCTCGATGCGTGCCGCAATACAATTTGTTGCATCGATGTTACTGTTCTGTTTGGATCAACAATCGCCGAAAACGAATCCAAACTCCGCTAAGTCCTCAAGCGTCTCCGTGACAATCAGTTCATGATTAACGCTTCAAAATCATTATTCGGTCAACTGAAAGCCACGTTTCTGAGGAACCACATTGACAAAGCCGGTCTAATCAAAACAGCTACTGCAAAAGTACCTGCAATGCGGGACGCGCCTACTCCCACGAATCAGACACAACTATAGACATTTTTTGGGTTGATGACCATCAAGGTAAATTCATAAGGCGTATAGCGTCAATCGCTGACCCATTACGGCAGCTCACGAGAAAGAACGCTCGATTTATATAAGGTCACGTTCAACAAAGTGCTTTTGATTGGATAAAAGAGCTGCTCGGATAAAGTCTCTTGCTCGCGGTCTTCAATGCGACCGGTCAAACAAAAGTGACTGTCGACGCATCTGATGTTGGCACAAGCGCAATTCTGTAGCAAATACAGAACGGTTCCGAAAGTACCAGTTGCTAAACTTCACATCGCTATCTCAGCATAAACACCGCAACTTTGCCGTCAACGAGGATGAAGACTTGGTTTGCGTCTGGGGATGCAAATACTTCCGAAATCCCAACTCGTATGTCACTTCACCTTACGTACCAATCACTCAAATCTCACAACGCTGCTCGGTTGTCACGAGAACAACCGTAAATATGCAAAGCTCACGCGATGGGTCGAACACCAATCCGAATTTGAGGTTGATATAGGTTACAAGAAAAGCCCTACAAATCACGTTGCCGGACGCTTTGTCTCGATTGGCTGTCAATGACTACTTTGATGTGCGACTAAACTAAACCCGCGCCCACTAATTATCCTATTTTGTAAAACCCGGTGTCGAATCCACATGAATTGTTAGCGAACAAGTAAGAAAGGGGATTCGATTCATTTTTAGCCCAGAAGTAGTGATTCGAAATCGACCAATAACAGTTCTACGACAATCATTAACTTTCACCTTGGATTCGCCTCCGTTCTCGAACAAATTCAATGTAGATGCGACAGCATAAACGAAAGGGTCCTGTATTTTGTCATTATGTTTGCGAACATAACCTTCTGTAATTCAAAAGCGATAAAATTTCGTTCGCGAACAATTTTAATGAGTCAGCGGGCGCAGGTTAGGTTTACTTATGCATGAATGTGCAGACGTAGATGCCGAGATATATGTACGAACAATTTTCAAAACAGCTGGCATATCGCGATCAGTTCTTCGATTAGAAACTGCAATGATCCAGTGATCCATGCAGTTATTCAAGCGAACAAGTTACAGTTGACAAACGAAGGTAAATCTACACCCGTTCTTCCGTGTTCGGAAGAATTGACTGTTGAAGACGGAATCCTGCTTCGGTGTGATTGTACTGGGAACTTCAAAAAGATATTGATTCCGGCCCACGAAGGTTATCCTAGGATAGTACGGATAAAACGTTTGGTTCGCTTAAAGCATTGGTGGTGCGACAGTCAAATCGAACTCTTTGTTAAGCTTTGCGTTTCGTGCAAAGACAGCCCGAAATCTTACAAGCCATCACAGCTTACTTTGACCGAGGCGGTGGACAAACCGGATAAACCGTGGCAGGAAGTCGCAATCGACATCACGGGATCATTTGTCGTCGCTCCACGACATCACACGTTTCACCGTGGTGCTCATCGGATACCATTCTTCATACCCTGAAATCTTCTCTATAGTGACACTTCAACAGAACGAATCATTTCATGGCTCACAGAAATGTTCAAACGATTTGTTAATATCGAAGTTTTGGTGTCCGACCACGACACTAATATCGTATCACGAAAATGTAACAATTTTGTCCTCTCGGAATATCCTTCGTCAAACGTTTCCACTGTATAACCTCAGCGCAACGGAAGGCAGAAGTGATTAATGAAACAGTTAAACACACTATAGGCACTTTCGCTGCAGATCGCAAAAGCTTCAAAGATCAGAACTGATCCTACAAAGCTTATGCTTGGTTACGACATTCGCCCAAACATAGAACCTCGCGGATCTTCTTCTGTCTCCATGCAACACGATCAACAGCTCTACAGCAGTCTCAAATCGCAACCGTTGGATGTCGGAGACATGGTTCGTGTCAGGTTACCATACGTTCCGAAACACGGATGGCCAATTGTGAAGTAGCACATGGTAGCAAAGGTCCTGCGCAACTACACGTTCCTGCTCCGTAATAGCAAAGTCTGGTCAGCTCTCAACCTGGTGGTACATCGACCTTGTCCACAAAACTACTATCGAAATTGAAGGAGTGAAGGATATGCCTCAACAACCAGTCATCGCTGATATTCGTTGCTCATTAGATAGCTGAAAGAAATATCTGCCACCTAGATGGTTTAAAGTGACTCCCTCAATCAAATAATACGCTCAGTTTTCGATAGAAGGTATGAATGATGCGGTGGAGCTTTATGAAGTTCTAGTGATTTATGCAAACCAGATGGACTTGTGTTTATGCTAATTAGTTCTTCCCAATTAGCCAGGTCGAGATGTTGTATATAAGCAGTAAACACTGTCGTTAGATTCAGATGTTGTGTTTTATCATGTCGTCGTCTACGTTGCTATTCTGCTAAATTGCAGTCACTATTCGTGGCTTGCCACTACTCTGTTTATTATGAATGAACTTATTCTGATTTTCTCTCTTCACTGCGGCAAGCATTGAAGGAAATAACTTATAGTTTTACCATTCGAGGCCATCTCATGACAAACATAGGCCTTACACTAATTTTAAGTCTTAGATAAACATACTAAGCCTTAGGTTAACCTTAAGTCCTTAGACTAATCCTAAGCCTAGGTCATTATACTAAAACTAAAACTAGGACTTACACTATGTGTGCACATCAGACATCGCAGATTTTCTCTATTCCCGTAGGAAATTGTGAAATTAATTTGGAAACTAGAACCTTATAATATGCCGCGCGCGGAAATAGGTAATTAGGAATATTTGAAATTCCTCCACGCAGTTTTGATAGCGCAATATTTGATTGTTCGAATTTAGGAAGCCTTCAGTTGACTTGTGCCAACTCTGGATAAATTTATCCAGATTTTGCAGGAATATAGATCATTCTGTTATACTGCGGTATATATAATCGACTGAAACCCAATGTTTATTGCCGTACATTGTCAAAATCTGAGGTCACACGGGGGTAGCCGGGTCGTCGGGGGAAGGGGTCAAACGTCTCACAGGTAATCCCTATATCTCCTTATGAGCATGTATGTGTGAAATCCTATTACGCCTTGGGAACAGATTGGCAAAAGTAAAATATAATTAAATTTTTATTAGTGCATAATGACCGACTGTTTGCGGCTTTTAGGTCGTAAGTTGCCCACTAGGAGATGGCTTTGCCCCGGTATCATCACAATCATTCCGTGGTGCACGGTAATCATAATGATGTATTATATAACATAAACGGACATCGTGTACTATATACTACAATATCGTCGACTCCCTATATTTTACACAGCTTTTAAAAAGGCGAAAAATTGTTGTAATGGTATTTCCATTTATATAGGCATATTCATGGATTCCTGTATTTTAAGCAGCTCTTTAATAAAAGCTGAAAAACAGTTATAATGGTATTTCCATTTATATAAGCATGTTCATGGATTGCGTATGTTTTAAACAGCTTTATTAAAAGTCGCGAAATAATTGTTGTAACGGTATTTCCATTTATATAAGGATGTTCATGGACTTCCTATATTTTAAGCTTCATTAAAAAGGCAAAAACATCGTTGTATTTCATTTAATAAATCTATGTGTTTAACAGTTGTCTTCGTACCTATGTATCTTGTACATAGTACCATGATACACTTAATAAATAGCAAGTTCCATGATGGTATAGCTTGGTCAAAATTCACTATACTTATCGTAGATGTGTTCGGAAAATTTGTAGAGGTGAACAATACTTGTTTTGTGCCAAAATCAGCTCAAATTGTTATTAGCTTACGTAAAGTTGTTGTTGCAAAAATTTAGGTGAAACTGGAACGATACCCACAGATGACATGTTGCAATGATTTCAGAATTTGGTTTCAAATATTAGAGGATTAACTTGCAAAAGTTTTATGGTCAAATCTATCATAACCTGGAATTGGCTTTACCACTTTAGGTCAACTGTGAAATTATTAATGTATAAAAGTGTCAAAAAATCACAAACAATCACTAGTGATGGCGATGCCGACTTCTGTGGTTTTGCCAGTAGCTCTAGATGCAACGTCGATTATCCTAAATATGCTACACTCTTTATAATCTTCTTAAACACTTTTTCTGATCGTAACAGTTTATAGCTTGCTTGGTAAAACCATAGCATGCACATAATTTTAAACCATTTGTAGCTCGGAAGAGCTTCAAATAGAAATTTCGAAAAGTTTAACAGTTCATGTCACTTGCAGCAGATATAAATAACTAGCTATATACCAGCTTCGCTGAACAAGGAATATAAATTAACTTATGCTGCTAACATGTCACAGTTAGCGCAGCTTCAAAAATGACGAATGTAAATTTTTTACGCTGAATATATCAAAAAATGGACTCAAATTCATACAGCACAATCCAAAGACTGCTACGAATGATCTTGTTATTTTTATAGATCAGAGCAATGAGCTGCAGCTGCTTTAACTTATTTCATTACTATTAGGTGAGGTTGCGTGCTACAGCGTTGTTTGGAAAGTATAGTTCGAGTGCTGATTTTATAAATAATGGTCTTGGGGGTTACATGGAACTGACTAAATATAGCTCCGACGATCGCCAATGATTTGACAAATAGTTTGACTGAAAAGAATGAGCCAATGTCGTTCAATACATCTCGGTAAATTCCGTGTCGGCATCCAGCTCGTAACAAATATTTTGTTATATATCGTATTTGAAATGGTTTGATTTGGAGCTGCTAACTCTCCGTGCTATTTGAAAAGATAATCCATAAGGCATATGCATCTCCCTGTGATAATAGGTTCTCCGTAACCTGTTCTCATGCTCTCATGTGCAGTATATGAGCCGATCCGAGTTTCCGAAAGCCAAGTGATGTCGTCTTTTTGAACTTTAAGCAGTATCTAGAATCTTTTGAGCTTAATCGGTATATAGCTAATCGAACTTGATAGATATGATGCGCGTATTAGTATCGTTGTACAACAGCGAGACCATCCATACTCTATAATATGCCATGAATAGATGTGAAATCAACTAAAAAATTTTTTACCGGGTTATCCCTTTCGCTTTCGAGACTTTCTAGATCTTGTATATGTCCTCTTAATCCGTTGATATACTTTTGTTTGCTATAATATACCAAAAGAATAGGATTTTTTTAGTAGTTCATATTTCCACGCTTTTACCTAAAGTTTGGGTTTACGTTGTTGTTGAAGAGTTTGAAGCAGCCATTCAAATGTTAGTGATAATAGAATTACCTATAGATGAAATTAAGCGAAATCAACAAAAGCCAAATTCGAAGCCCTCTGCTGCCTAATGACAGAATTTCATCACACCATTGCCGGTCGACTGACATCTCAAGTGTATTGTCATTTGATTGGTCGAACCGATATATATGTTGACACTGTGTTGTTACAGGGATCGGACACATACCCAGACTTACACTTTAGTAGGAACAAGCAAAATTCAGGAATGGAGTCAAGCCGATTCCAGAGGGTGCAAATTTAAATTACTTGTCTCAAATGTTTCATTACGTGAGATTTACACTACCTTTGCAACAAGTCAAATATCTGGGAAAATATCTGTGTTAACATAACTAATAAGCAGAAGAAACCTATTCAATTCAATTCTCGCAGTTATGGTAGTTGGTTATAGATTAAATGGCGCTCAATTGTTTAAGAATATAAAGCTGATCTTTGTCAACAGTTTCTTAGGGGTACGAACGCAATTTCGGGCGGATCCCAACCTTGCTAGGTACGTGACCGCAATGACGTGGTAAAGGTGAAACCGCTGGTTACACAACTGTGACGACTTTTGCATAATTCGCCCCTAAAATATGTTTTTTTACTGTAATCAATACTGGAATAAAATACTGAAAATATTGTAACTCTTCAGTGATGACTTCAGAAATTTGATAAGTACCTGTATTGATATCAAACAGAAATAAACAATGTGTAGATAAATAGCTGAATAGGTGTGGCCGTGGTAACGTGCTGATCAGCAGTTGCAAGTTTTAATAATCCATGAGTTGATGGAAATGAGAGACTTCACAATTGCTGCAGTGCAATTATATACTCTATTTGCGGCAAAATGTAACACTCAGAGGGTAACTAGTTTTCGAAACATTGTCCGTGAGACCAGTTTAGATGCGCACGGCACAGTTGTGGTTTTGTTAAAATCACGAATTGAATAGAGCAAAAATTCGGGTTTACATCTTTGCCTTTTATATTCACCCTGTACGAGTGGCAACAGGGGCTCTGTGACGTCGAAAAAATTTAAGTTCGTGCACAGTTCTCCGCTTGGCACGCTTTTATGCTTTCATCCAATGACATGATGACAGGGATAGGCATTCTTGCCGTCTATATGTTTATTACAATATACGATAAAATGTTTGGTCGACACGTTTTCACTTTTTACTTGATTAGTAAATCTGCGATGCGAAAGCGCAAAATGGCGAACAGCATCTACAGGTTAGAGATCGTAAATTGTTTTCTGATACAGTCGAACACAAGGGACATATACATTTATACCCGGCCATCGGTTTCGCGACCGTGCAACTTTCTTGGAAACAGAACAACCCAGGTGTACGCAACTGAATAGAACTTAATCATTAGTCCCCTATAGGTAAGCATTAAATGATGATTTCTATCAAATATATGCTCAGTCGCGCCACAGCCGAATAAACTCACCTAAATAATACTCTACTGTAACATTATCTTCTGTTTGCCTTGGAGCAGTCGGGCTCTTACATTGGCCATGGACTACGTACCAGCTGCATCATTTATACATATCATTTGTATGTGTATAGTTCATAATCATAGGTATATGCTGATATATCAATATATTATTATATGAATAATTAACGATCCGACATTTGTTATAGTTTGCCTGGCTGCTTCTGGGTCTGTACAACAATAACCAAACTGCAGCACCTTCTTTCCGGTTACATTGTATTATACCCACTGCAAATTTTTATATGTTCTGTACAAGCATTCGGAAAACACACTCGAAGACACAGAAATACAAAATGTAATATATTACTTTTACGGCAAAAAATGTTTTAAATCTATCGTATTTTTCGAAACATTGCCGAGTTTCTCGGATTTTTTCCAAATCATTAACAACTTTTTTGGTATTATCGTACGCATTTAGGTTTGATCAACTCAGCCATTGCTTCAGTTCGGTTCGTTGTTGTGATTTATTGTGCCGTTGGCTTAAATTTCGGCCTATTGGCGCGACTCGTAACTTATTTGGATGACACATAATATATGACCTTAAGTGCATTT